>WNKI01000002.1:5278783-5322119 GCA_015350385.1 Aculops lycopersici
TCTCTCCATCCTCCTATCTCTTTGACTATCTGACGCGCGAAACTCACATCAATCGTCGAGTCCTCGTCGTGGTAGTCGTTGAAGTTGTTAGGTGGGCAGTAGCAGCAGTGGCATTAGTGGCACCAACTTCGCTAGTTAAAACAGGAGCAGCGCTAACTAACGATCGAACTAACTGGCAAGCCTGCCAGATAGCTAGTGACAGGGCAAGCAACAAGTTGCCCGTTAATCGATGCCGTCATCAGCATCGACACATTCCCCATACAAGTGGAGGTAGTCGTCTCTGGCGATGGCGCAGGCCACGCGGACGCCTGTTGCAGTCTGAGCAGTTTGTAGCAGATGTTGCTAAACTGGCCACCAATTTGCACCCATATGCTCACCATCAACTTGCTCGCTAGTTAATGTGCCGGCAAGCGACGAGAGTGGCGCCCGCAATCCAAGTGAAAGATTAAACGACTTTGGACTTGAGTGCGAGCTAGAGAGATTCTAGAAGAGTGAGACCATCAAGTGCATGAGCAGCTAGGATCAGTTAACAGCAGGTGGCTAGGCGACTTGGTTGCCATTAGAGCGCCGAGCTCGCTGCCTTTCCCTCCTTGCTAACTCAATCACTCACACAGGTGTCGGCAACTCGCGAGTTTTAGTGCTAGTGCATGTATCTGTTTGTTCTCGACGAGCGTGTTAATGCTCGGCGATTGCCAGACTTTTGGGGGAGTCAGGTGACCGACCAACTGGCTGACTGGCTGGCTGAATGAATGGATGTATGAATGAAGAGGAGAAACGAAGAGATTAATAAACGAGTGAGAGGCCAACTAATTTGTTCTGATTGAGGCTGATAAACTACGTGCGTCGGGCCGACAAGAGGGCACCTAACGTGTTCGCATATTATGAGTTTAACAAATACGATGACAACAATAACAACAACAACAAAAACAAAAACCATACCTTTGATATCAAGCATTCGAGTCTCGCATGCCTGATCGTTTAAACTTTAGTTGCCGTGCAGGTGAGCAACCAACTGAATAAGGATCAACCACCTGTGGCCCCTCACGCGTGCTCGTTACGCAATTGGTTCGCTCGTGGCATAAGTGGCCATTTCTATTCGCATCCATTCAGCGAACGAGCGAGCGATAAGCGAGCAACTATCAGATGGATGTCTCTTTGTCTCGTGCTTACCATCGAATATTCTCAACTACATTCGACTAGCTCGACAGGTCAGCTGCCAAGACATATAACGGTGCGCTGTCGTCACAGTTTCTTAGCCAGTTACTGCCACTTTTTGTTGCTGTTATTTACCATAACGAAGAGTTGCAAGCTCGCCCACCGGCACCGACTTGGATAGAAACTAGCGAGTAGCGTGCCGCTGCCAAGCGACTAGCCGCCTCGCAATTCAGTCAACTTGCTCTACCTAGATCGTCCCTCGCTCAGTCGGTCGGTCGGTCGGTTGGTTGGATGGATCGGCGATCTAGCCAAACTGGCGAACGAGTGGGCAAAGTGGACAGCGCCGACGGAGGCCGGATAGTGTGGAGGCAACAAGCTGCTGTGTGCCGGCAACCGGCCGGCCAACTGGCCATTTGTGCCCTCCATAAGACTGGTGCACTGAATGAATGGATGAAACCTAACTAACTGACTGACGGACTGACTGGCTCGCTGGCCAGCCATCGTAAACTCAAAGCTCTCTTCGCGCGCCCGACTTGGTCGGCCAGCCTTTCGGGCTCATTTAGAAATCTGAGAGTCGCCTAAAAACAGGTGGGCGTTGGAGCGAATGGAAGACCACGCTACAGAGAGGATGACTGCAGCCACTACGACCAGGGCGACGGCATCAGCGGCAATGGCACACACAGTCCGACTAAAGCTTGTGCTGAAATGATTGAGAGTGGGACAAACACATTGGCAAGACTCTCGACCTCCTCCCAAGTGTAACCTTTCGAGCTAGCGAGTGACCGTGTAACCACGCAAAAAGTGAGAAAGAGAGGAAACCCAAATGAGCCGAGCAAAGTCTCACGTTGGTTTGTTGGCTAGCTAGCCAGCTAGCCAGCTATCAAGCGAACGCATAGACTGTGGTGATCGCGCGAGACAACGGCAACGACAGCGAAATCGGCACAGGCAACAGGTGAGTGCCGACTACAGGTGAGTTTGCCCGTGGCCAGAGGCTGGCCAACTACACTGGACTGTAGAGGAGGAAGTGTGATAAAGTTTGCTGCTTTCGGGTGGTCAACTTTGAGCTGAGATCTCCAGGGTATATATGTTTATATGTATAATTTGCCATAATTATAATCATTTCGTTGAAAAAGCCCACTCATTTAATGCCAAAATTTCCACTGAACTAAGCGAGTTTCGTCCACGTGGGAATAATAATAACAAGACTATCCGTTCATTCATTTACTTGAGATCAACTTGGCCGAAGTGATGGCGTACGATGCAAATAATCAATAAGCTCGATGTGTATTCCTCCTCCTCAACTGCCTTGACTAACTCCTCATTGTTTTCTCTTCGTTTGCCATTCTTATCCCTTCCTACCTCTTCTTCTCCTCCTACTCTTTCTACTTCCGATGATCGAGAATAGGATTGTGCATTATCCATTTCACTCAGCTCACCTCCTCCAAGTGAACTCGCCTTACGCTTTTCGTACATCTTCTTTCGTATCAGGCATAACCGAGCTAAACGCCTCAGTGTCGAATAAATATCCGACTCGATTGGCTCCTGAAGGGTGGCCATCAAACTGTAGATCCAATCTGTATGAAGTGTAGAATAGTTTGGGTTATCTTCGCACTGATCGGCTAGTAACTCCAAAGTTTTGTGAATCTCGTACTGGTTCTTCTTAACAAGTGCGCTAACTTGAGGCGGATAGCCAGAGTTCATTTGCTTGATTAAACTAATCGCTCGACGCTCAGATCTATCCATATAGTCCTTTATTTGTTTCTCACTCAATTGCTGCTCGTCTATTGGAAGTCTAGGAGGTACTTTTTCACGTATCGAGTCTATATTGGCTTTCAATTCTTGGAAATTTTTCAATACATCTTCACGATAATTGAGATCTTCGTGACAATCGTTTTGTTTCTCAGATGACGCAACATCCATAGGATTGATTTCATCAACAACTGTATCCGGTGGATTGGAGTATGATATTGTGGGTATTTGAGATCGTTGCATTTGCACCATCCGCAAATAGTCATGTCCATTTTGTGGAGGTCCATCAGATCCACTTAGTTGACTAGGATCGTAAGCTAATGCCAGGCGTGATTCGTCCTCTGACACATCCTCCTCATTTTCTGACTGATTATTTTCTTCTTTTAGGAGATTCATAAATAAGTGATGATGATGTAAGTAGTCATTCAATGTTAATAAGAAAGATAACAAAGAAAGGTTACGATATACTTGAATGTAAACAAACCTTTTTCCGCGTGCTACTTGTTACGCACGTTCTGCGCACCAGAAAGTTGCCTGGCGCAAGTGTCTACAGTGTACATCCCAATTATTGTCATCATCGGGCCTCTAAAATTAGATCATATCATGGCTGAGGTGACGGCCACCTGGGATCAATTGTACCTGGCTCTTCAATCATTATTTCCAACTCTAGAACTGGGTGAGATCCCTACACACCGTATTAGTTATGAGCAATTCGAGAAAATACTGATCAGAATACTCATGGTCATCGACCTCAAAGCATGTAAGAGAAAATATCGCTCGGTACAATCGGCGACCGAGAAGGCAGCAAGAGATAAATTCTTGAACGATGCATGTGAAATCATCAATGCCAAAGGGGTATTTGCCCAAGTGGTCACGATGAAGCAATTAAAGATGCTTGGAGGTGAGCCATTCAGACGTTTTCTTAGTGGACTGATCAAGTTTACACTGGAACTCGAGCTAGAGAACTCAAGCAAGTCCCTCACAGTAGTAATGCCGGATGATGAGCAAATTTTGAGAAGTTTGATCAAGGAAACTCAGCAAAATTTGAGCAATACTTTAACTGATCTTGAGACCCTTGAGTCAACAATCAGTAAGCTAGATTCAGACTCCCGCTATGAGCGATTGGCCATCGAGGAGAAGTGGAAAAAGATGTGTCCAAATGGGCCAAAAAACTTTGATGCAATCAAGATGAGAGAAATCTTCAAGACACAATTGGAGCAACTTGATAGAGTGAACTCCCAAGCTAGAATGGCCACAAGTCGTGTTCTGTCGATACCCCCACCACCTAGTAGCGGTCCCAAGAGGTCAGAGGAGAAACAAAAGCGATGCTCACAGAGCCTAAGAGAGTTGTGCAAACGATTGGACACCAACTCAACTGACATAGACGGAACTTCACAAGCTCAGACATCCAAACAAGTGTCCAGAAAATTGGAAGAATTAGAAAGCGGAATGGTAGAATTGTTATCAGATTTGAAGAAGGCCCGAGATAGAGCAGACGAGCAATACTTGAGGCAACCTAGAATCGCCAGATTGTGCGAGAGATTCGACCTGCTCGAGTCTCAATTCAGTAGTATACCTCCACTATTCCATCATGGCCTCGATAAAATTTCTGAGCCTACAGAGGACGAAATTAACGAGATAATACGAAAGTATCAACAAGTATGTTGAAGGCAATCAGTTAGGTGTCAACAAGTTATTGTTTATTCTTCAATCGTTATCGTCTTGTTCGTATCGTCAGGTGTATCTAGTAAAGTTTCTGAGATCAGTTGCAATTCATTAACCTCTAGGTAGACTTGTATAGAGTCCAGGTAACTGGGCATTCTCCTGCTCCGTCGTGATGTCCAAGGTGTTGAAGGTAAAAGAAAGTTTCCGTCTCCACTGGTATTCATTTGTTGTGATTGGTTCGTTGTTTTCCTGTGATACTCTAATTTGATTGTCTTGCCAAAATATGGCACTATGTCTGTGTAAAAATCTCTTTCCGGCGGCTCAATTCTTGAACGAATCCTACTATTTATAATTTGACCCATATCAACGACTAAATTTCTCATATTAGAGTTCAATTTTCTATTTGATATGATTTCTTGGTTGCTCATGATGCTATCGGAGAATAGTTTCCTGGTAATTTCCACAATTGATTCTTTAATTTGTTCCCCTAAATGGTGGTTCGCATTATACCTCTCGTCTCTAGGCGATGGTACACCATTTAACCATCTTTGTAACAATGTTGACTTATCATTTAGATACAATTCTGTATCCATTATATCAACTAACGAGGAATTCATATAACAATTCATAATGGACGAGTTTTTTCCCGAATCTAGCTCGGTTGTATCTTCAACCTGTAACCTAGGAAGAATATGATCACAATTGAAATCTTTCAGACTTTCGCCTGCCCTATCTCCGTAAAAGTGAATAGTGTTTAGACATTGTCTTATGTCACAGTCGTAATGATTTGCTATAGCTTGACATGTAGCCTTCCTGCCAGCTTTGTAAAACTTTTCTTTTCTACAAACATCTTTCAGTAGTAAAGCACAGTCGTCGATCATTGGCTTCTCTAGATGGATATGCTCGCAAGTGAACAGTATACTCTTGACGAGATCAATTGATTTGGTTGCTGTCAATACAACAGGGCGTTTGCTTTCCTTGACAAACTCAAAGAGAGATTTGAGAAAGGGACCATCCTCCTCGAAGTAGACGTCGATGTCGTCAAAGAGGACAATTGATGTATCACCGCTAAGTGACAGTGAGTGGTTTTTGACCAAACAGCTATTATTATCACCTGATTGATTGATCTCTATACATTCAGCTAACTTCCGTCGTTTTCTACCCGTTTTGTTGGGCAATTTATCCTGTTGCTTCTGATGGAGCGATGCGGCCCCTTGGAATAGTTTTGTAAAAGCATTGATTTTTCCCTTTTGATTAGTCAATTTGAGCATGTTAAACAATTTTGCATCTCGCTTCTCAGATGGATGTGATTCTACAACATGGAGCTTGAGTTCACTAGCGATAGTATAGACTAAACTTGTCTTTCCGACACCTGGTGGGCCTGTTAGAAGTGCACAATTTTTAATTATTTCCACATTTGAACTGTTGAACTCCGAACACTCACTACTGTCATCATAATCCGAATGACTTCTACGCTCTATACGTCCATTGGATAAACCAATAAACTCCTGAATCCATTGTTTCAATCTTCGAGCTTGATCATGGTGGCATCGTAACTTCTCTGTACTAATGGGATGATACTTGTGCGGCAATAGGTCGGGCCTCTTGTCTGTCACCTCAAAGCCAGCTTGTTGTGAGGTGCCATTCATGCTTATAGATTCAATTATAAAAATAGAGATAATATGTGTATATTTTCTAATTAAAAGTCAATAAGATCATTGATCCCACCTTTGAGGCTAGGCTTTAGTTGCAGTTGCAAAATCGATAGATAACATGTTTTGTTGCGAACACTCCTAACAAGAGTCAGGAGGAGAGAGCGCGCAATCCATTGTTGGCTTTCTGTGTGCAACAAAAGTTGTACAGTTTGAAGCAATTGAAAAATTTGCAAATCGACTCAATGCTTCTGCTTTCTGTCCATCCCTGCGCGAACCCAAACAAAGCGCATTTCTAGCTCTCACGTGTTTAAATGGAAAATAGTGAAAGCAATCAGACTACACCCGTACCTGTACAACATATATTTTCCAAATTTATATTAGTAAAATAAATCTGCTATCTTTGTATTCTGAGCACCATAGTTGGCAAAGCCTATCTTATATATTGACTGTCACTATTGGTCCCGGCGCCTAATCGAGAAAAAGCTATGAAGGCCCAAACAAATCCTCCCTCTATACCCATCGTGGAGTTATACTCCGATGGAAAATATCCTATTGGTGAGATTCAAGACTATCCAGTTGTGCATGATGATAGAAAGGCAGGGGACCGTTTTTCTCTTGAAGAGAAAAAGTCTCTCGAGAAAGCAAATGAGGAGATCTACAAGGAGGCACGTATCGCGGCCGAGGCGCACAGACAAACCAGGAAGTACATGCAGAGTTACATCAAACCTGGAATGACCATGATTCATATTTGTGAAACTCTGGAGGGCATCTCTAGAAAGTTGATCAAAGAGAATGGACTCGAGGCTGGTTTGGCCTTCCCAACAGGTTGCAGTTTGAATCATTGCGCCGCGCACTATACCCCAAACGGTGACGATAAAACGGTCATCACAGAGAATGATGTTTGTAAGATTGACTTTGGAACCCATGTGAATGGTCGTATTATTGATTGTGCATTCACTCTAACATTCAACGACAAGTACGATAAATTATTGGAGGCAGTTAAGGACGCCACTAATACAGGAATCAAGGCTGCTGGTATTGATGTCAGGTTGTGTGATGTTGGCGAGCAGATTCAGGAGGTTATGGAGTCATATGAGGTTGTGCTCGATGGAAAAACATATCCAGTAAAACCAATAAGAAATTTGAACGGCCACTCGATTGCCCAATACCGAGTGCATGGCGGTAAAACCGTGCCGATTGTGAAAGGAGGCGAGACCACAAGAATGGAAGAAGGAGAATTCTATGCCATTGAAACTTTTGGATCAACAGGAAAGGGAATGGTGCACAATGATATGGAGACATCGCATTACATGAAGAGATTTGATGCTGGTTTTGTGCCACTACGAGTCGCTAGATCCAAGCAACTATTGCATGTTATTGATAAGGCCTTTGGAACGCTGGCTTTTTGTCGCCGATGGCTGGACCGGCTCGGCCAAACTAGATATTTGCTGGCTTTAAAGGATCTCTGCGACCGTGGCCTCCTCGACCCCTACCCACCTCTATGTGATTCAAAGGGCTGCTATACTGCTCAATATGAGCACACTATTTTGTTAAGACCAACTTGCAAGGAAGTTATCAGTCGTGGTGACGATTATTGATCCTGCTGACTTGTCGTGATGATGGACCAACACACCTGGAACCCACACCAGACCAAAGGGACGAGACGTCCCGAACTAAGAAAAATAAACGCTCACTAGAATTAAGAATAATGGAAGAGTAATTGTAATTTTTTTTGATAACTTTATTCATACAGATTCATTATGAATTTTGGTAATATTATATTATAATTTAATTCATCTGTTTGATCCATGCTATTAGATACTAATGGTCAATATGTACTCTTTGATTGGGACTTGATAGTAAGGTGTGTTGCTATTGTTCTTTTAGTAATGCTGAATATCATCGAATGGAAAATGCACCTGTCCACTGAGAGCGTAATCGGCTGAATATGGAGCTTGGTGGTGATGATGGTGACTGTGATGTCCATTGACATTTATGTAATTTGGTGTCAAGTAGCCACTTCCGCTTTCGACACTTGCTGTGCCAATCTCGCTTAGTCCACTAATTGCACTGTTCAAGTGACAGCCGCCACCACCAGTGCCACTCAAACTCGAGTCGGCCTGACTAATGTTGCCCATACTATTACCCAATTGTGTCCATTGCCTGGTGCTAGTTCCGTTGGTGGTTTCGTTTGTCGTATTGTTTGTGGTGGATGTTCCTGTGGATGTGGTTGAATCAACTAAAGGTGGCGTAGCAAGCGTCATTTGTTGCTCATAGTGAGCGTTTAAGCTCAATCCGCTATCCGTGATACTATCGGCACTTAGCGGAGCTGCAATATTGTTGGTCCCACTAGCACTGGTGTGATGTGACTGCAATTGGCTACCTGTGTTAATATTACTCGAGTCCATCGGGTGATTGAAGTCATAGGTGAAGTGTTGGGTCGACGCGTAGTCGGCCGAGAACGAGGCCTGCAAAGATTGATGCAGTGGTTGTTGCTGTTGTTGCTGTTGTTGATATTGTTGGTGTTGATGAGTTTGTTGCTGAGTGTTCGGTGTGCTCGGGTTTGCACTAGATTTAGGTTGCGTGCTATTCATTAGCAAGGGCGATGGCTCAACTGGTGTCGGAGGTGGTTGTTGCAGTTGCCCATAAGGCGACGACGCAAGCATATTGGGTTTCAGCTCGACACTTGTGGCACTTCTAGGCGCCGACATGTTTCCGCTGGCTTGATTGTTGTTGACTTGTTGCTGGCGTTGAATCGCCGATTGGTCAAAGGTAAAGTGTTGGGTTGTCGCATAGCCCGCCGAAAAGGGCATTTGGTGGTGTTGACTATGGTCAGTGTTGTAATGATTAGAGTTATGACCAATGGTGGGCACTGCCGAGTGGATTGGAGGCAGGTGGTTGCCGTTGGCTGTTGGCCACCTGTTGTTTGCCACAGGTGTCATGGGGGTTGTGCTCGAATCGACGCCTAGCGGCGAGGCTAGCTGTTGTTCGTAGTGCGAGTTTAAACCCAAGCCACTGTCAGTGATACTGTCGGCGCTATGAGGTGCCGTGAGCGTTGATTGGCCAATAGGTGGGATTGTTGCCGTTGTTGGTGTGGTGGTTGTGGTATCATTCGTTGAGGTGGTAATTAGGTTGTCAAAGGTGAAGTGTTGGGTAGAGGCGTAGTCGGCGGAGTAGGATTGCATTTGGTGGTCGTGGTTGTTGTAGTGGAGGTGGTTGATGTTTGCTGTGTGATTGTGTTGATGGTTGTGGTGGCTGTTATGGTGATATTGAAATTGGTGGTCGTTGTCGAGGCCAGTGTTTAGTTGGTTTAGATTTGAGCCCATGGAGCCAACGGTTAGCGGGGCAGCACTTCCGCTTCCGATACCCAAATGGCCCATTGGGCGACGTGCAATGAGCGTGTCCAGTCTGGGTGCTTGGTATTGGGAATCCGCTTCATTGGACATGTTGCCGCCACTCGCGCCATTCAGTCTTTGCATTCGCCTACATAACAAGTGCGACGGTTGGTGGTTGTGCTGCTGGTGCTGCTGTACGTGGTTTTGGCTTGAGAAGCTGGCCAGTGGTTGTGGTTGGTTATTTTGTTGCTGAGCTTGGTGTGGGTTGTGCTGCTGCTGCTGCTGCTGCTGCTGATGATGATGATGATGATGATGATGATATGTGTTAGCGTTGTTGTTATGAATGTTGTTGTTGCTGGCAGTTGAATTTGGGTGCGAGTTGTGATTGTTCGAGCTGTTAGACAGTTGGCTTCCGTTTCCATTGCTACTCAACTCTCTCGGCGTCACTATGTGGTGGATGTTCTCCTTGTGGCGGCGCAACGAGCGAGCATCACAATAGGTCTTATCACAGCCTTGAATGGTACAATTGAATGGTTTCCTGTTGCTGTGCGTCTGCATGTGACCAGTTAGATGGTCGTGCCTCTTGAATGCCTTGGCACAATGTTGGCAGGCAAACTTGCGCTCGTCCGAATGGGTTAGTTTGTGTTTGGTTAGTGCACTCTGATTACTGAATTGTTTCTCACATTGCGGACAAATGGGCCTGATGGGTTCAGTGCGAATCTTCTTCCGCCTGCCCCTGGGTTTGGGTCCCTGGGTTTGGTTTGGTTGTTGAGGTAGTGGTTGTTGGTGCGATTGTTGTTGAATTGGATTTGATTGTTGCAGGCCAACTTGTTGCTGCTGAGACTGAAGTTGGTGTGGCTGAGATTGGGATTGAGATAGGTGCATTTGTACTTGAGCCACTGGCGCTGGTGCCATTGCGACGTCACTTGCTCGCAACTCCTTCACTTGGTCTAGCGGCGGCGGCGGCGGCGGCAAAAGCTGTCGCTGCTGGTGGTGATTGCTGAATTCCAAATGGCCATTCAAGTGGACAACTTGCGCCTGTTGCGGCTGGTGATCGCCTAGCGGCATTAGGTGCATCTTGTTGCTTGCTGCTTGCTGATCCACTGAGATTAACGATGACTGATTTGATTGGCTTTGCAATTGGTGATAATAATTAGTATTTGTATTATCATTATTATTACTGATATTAGTATTGTTAGTTGAGGCAGTAGTTTGGTGGTTGTTATTGTTATTTTCGTCGATTGTTTCGTCGATTTTGTAAGCCGCCGGTGCCGGCTGTGGTGCGTCCATCTCTACTGCGTGCAACGACTACTGGCCGTCGGTGTGCTGCGTGTGTGCGTCTCGCTGGTTCTCCTCTTTCTTCTCCTTTGATGAGACTGCAAGGCGCCCACAAGTTGCTTCGCCTTCTTCTACTCTTTGACTCACCAAGCAGCATTTGCTCCCGTTCTCTCTGTCCGCCTCAATTGCTTCTCCTCCCGTTTTTTCTCCTCTTCTCTTCTCTTTCTCTTTCTTTTTATTTTTATTTTTCTCCTCTCTTGTGTCTCGCTAAAGTCTCCGGCGATTTTCGGACGTCGTTTTTGGGGCGACGTCGCCGCGTTGCTCTGCGTCGGCGCGCGCAGCGCGAGTTGGCCAGCGGAGGAGTCACTGCAAGTTGCAGCAACAGGAGAGAGGGAAAGCTGCTGCTGCTGCTGCTGTAGTGATGATGATGCGGCGATCCGATGGACTGATGGGCGCGCGCTGGTCGTGCGAGTCGCTCGTTTCCCTGCAACACAACAATCGTATTGCTTCTTCTTTTTCACCACTCAAAAGGCAAATCCTCGCCCTCCACCGGACTGGCGAAGTTTCGGGCGCGGGGGGCGCAGCGGCCGAGTGGGGGAAGGGAGAAATCTGCTCGCCTTCTGTGCAACTCTCTCACGGCTCCCACTTGCACCAACTGGTCAGAGTTTTGAGGGCAGCCGGCGGCCGGCAACCAGCCGAAAGTGGCGCAGCCAAAGCCAATGGAGTTTGCTTGCGCGCGGAATAAAGAGATCTGTTGCTGCTGCTCGGTGTCCACTGCAGCGATGCTACGGCAACAGCAACAACAACGACAACAGTGATTCTGATTTCTAGTCAGATTTGCCTGCGGCTTTAACCTAGCCAGTGGTGGTTGATGTCGATGAGTTGGACGAGCAGCGACTCAAATGGATGCGGCCAATGGACACTCTCGCCGATGATCAGTCAGTTTGCTCGGCCTCACTGGCTCCACTGGCTTCGGTGGCTTCGGTGGCTTCGGTGGCTTCGGTGGCTTCGGTGGTCGTGCTCGTGGGGCCGCCAGCTTATCCGCCGCTCGCTGGCTCTTTTTGGCCACACTAAGGCTAGCCTCGACGCGGCCAATTGGCGAGCACAATAAGTTGGGCCAGCGACTAACGACTTCTACTGGTGCAACAGCGTTTTAAATGAACAGCAGCAAGCTGGAAACCAGTTGGTTCTGCTCGTTTGCGCGGGACCAGCAACTACCTCAGCCTCGGCCTCGGCCTCAAGCGCTGCCACTGCTGCCACTGCCGAGCAAACTAAAGCTTCGTCTTCCTCCTCCCCCTAGTGATGAGAAGGACGACAGCAGCAGCAGCAACAACGATGGCCTTAATGTGGGCGCCACTTGGATGCTGATGCTCTCGCTCTCACTATTAACTTGGCCTCGCTTCGCTTCTATTTGCCAGTCGTCGTCGTCGTCGTCTTCTTCTTCTTTATCTTCTTTGCCCGATGTCCGTTGCCTGTGCGTCCAATTTTTTTATTATTATTGTTTGCCTGCCTGCCTGCTGACTGGTGCTTCTCCACTCGCCGTCGCAGTTTGTGGATTCGCGAGCGCAAACTTTGCCGGCCGATATTACCATTCGCGCGCTAATCTCGGCAACACTATAGCCAAATTGATGGCTTCCAAGTGGCCGGAGTTCGAACTTTTGGCCAAAGTGCTGTAAACTTTTAAAGCGAGCCACCAGATTAGACTGCCACTCACCTTCGACTGTCCGAGTCAGAGTCTCTCTGTCTCCTTCTCTATCTCTCTATCGCCTTGACTTTGCCTCCTCCCTCTCGTCTTCCAACTCTCTGGTCAGTGGGGAGAAGAGAGGAGAAGGGAGGAGGAGAGAGGAGACGAGAAGACGAGAAGACGAGAAGAAGCGAGCGAGCGAGATGCAAACGGGGCAACAGTGCAACAGTTGGCCTCCAAATTGGCCACTGCGGCCCGTCGAACCGCCACCGACCAGCGGGCCACTTGACGCGCGCGCTTGCAAAGCTGCTCAATCGCTGTTACCTGTTGCACCTGAGCATAATCCAAGCCGAAGAGCCAGCTTTTCTCTCAATCTCTTCGCCTCAGATCGTGACTCTGCCAATCAGCCGAAGCGATGAGTCGTCGTCGTCCTAGTCTCGGCCTCGGCCTCAGTGTCGCCCTCGCCCCCAACCAATTCCTCCTCCTCCTCCTCCTCCCACTGCGCCGGCCACTTGGAGTCACTCAGTGGGCTGGTAGTCGGGGCAGTGGAACAAGAGTCGCTAGTGGTGCGGCGTAATAGTGGCACCACTTGATTCAGATTTAAATTTAGTCCCAACTTGAAGAGACTCGCTGGGCCACGACTTATAGATTCGCGCGTCTAACGCTAATGGATGGCCTCGGCGCAACTAGATCAGTTGCTGGCGATGAGTTTAGTTTAGTTTCGCTTCGCTTTGCTTTGCGTGCTCTTTTCACAATCAACCAGACTAAACTGAACTGAACTGAACCGAACCAAGTGGCTAATTGTGTATATAATCAGATGCGCAGCTTCTGTCTATGCCATTAACTAGTCAACTGCCAGCCAGCTTCTTCTTATTACTACTCAAAACTTCTCGCTTCCAACTTTGGGATTTGGATTTGGATTTGGATTTGGAAGGCGAGAAGTTGGAGGGAGAGAGAGAGAGAGAGAGAAGAAACAAACTTATTTATCTTTGCCGGTTCAAGTGGTCAGCTAGTCTTGGTCTCTTTGACTGGCCACTTGATTTCCATTAGAATCTTAACTGACCAACCGGCAAATTATACTCTCCTGGTCCTAAATTATATTCTAGCTGTTGCGTCACCACCAGTCGTCCTCCTTGTGGCCGTCGTGGTCGAGCGCGAGCTGCGCCACTTTTTCTCCCCGAGTCTTTGCAAATTTTTCGTCTCCAATGAAAGTTTCTCCACTTGGAACAATAATAATAACTAGTGGGTTTCCAGTGGCGCTAAATCAACCAACTTTCAAGTGGCCCAACGAGAGCAAGCGAGAATGGGAGAGAGAGAGACGCAAAAGTCTATTTGTCGAAAAAGTCGCACTAGCTTGCGGCCACTTGGGCAAAAGTCGCCAAAGTTGACTCTTGCGTGCTGCTGCTCCTCTGTTTGTGTTTATAACAATAATAATAATAATAATAGCAATAATAATATTACTGCAACATTAGACCAGAGACCCAAAGCGACAAAGACGCCAAAGTCTCCCTCGCTGGGCGCCCAGATGTGAGCCGCTCTTTGCCGCCGGCTCCTCTTCCTCTCCTTCTCTCTCTCTCTCTCTTGTGTCGTCGACAGTCTCGCCGCTTGCCTCTTGCTTCTTCTTCGGTTGGCGCGTCCACCAACTTTGCCTTTATCGTTGTTGGTTGCCAAGTTTGTGTTATAAAAGTTGCTTCAACAGTCTGGCCAAAGGGAGAGCGAGCGACAAAGCCAAAGCTCACGTTAGATTCAAGGTCCCCAGTCTAAAGAAAAGTTGAAAGAATTGTAAGCTCGCCTGCCAACAATCAAGTTGGCCGATCAGTTTGCCCGCGACTCTCAAGATTATTACTCCTAGACCGCGGAGTTGCAAGCAAAGTGGTCAAGTGTGTTTGTGCCTAAGTTGCTCCCTTCAGTTGAGCTCAAATTTAGTCCCCAGGGGCGAGCGCTTCCTGCAGGTGCTCACGGCTGCTCGGTGCTAAGCCTCGGACCACTTGTTGCCACCAGCGCCGGCCAGTGGTTGGCTCACCTGGCGAAGTGGCAGCTAGACAAAAAGGCGCTAGTTGGTCTTACTAAACAAGAGAGTGGTCCACTGAACACTAAGCAGCCCGTTGATGCGACCAACTTGCCACGACCATAGGAGACTGTTTGGCGCAAATTTATACGGAGGTCCTCACCGGAGATCGAATGTCAGCAGCTTCACTTTGGCCAGCGAAGGACCTGAATTGGCAACTAGCAAATGGCGCCTCCACTAATACTAATATGCTAAGTGCCTATTCACAGCTCAATGTTGTCGAAGTTGGTGTCGCTGATTCTTCTTCTTTTTATATGTATATTGAAGCTGCGGCTCTTGTTTGCCGCCGAGCAACAAATGTTATCGCCTCGTTTGGTTCTCACACAATTCGGTGACGTTGGAGGTTGTGGCGATTGTGTCGAACCATCCAGCTGGTCCACTGTCCTCCCTCTGCCTTTACCTTTACCTTTACCTGGTGGTTGGCCAACGACTCGTTGTGGTTGGTGACATTGAAAAACAGTAAAGTTCACGCAAATGTTGTTGTCGCCGCTTACTCTTTTCTGCTCTCGTTATTTCCCCTGGTCTTTGGTTCAAACGTTAGGGGTGCTGCTAGTGGTGGCGGCGGCGGCGGCGGCGGCGGCGGCGGCCACTGTAGCGATAGCCACGAGAGACGGCAAATTCGGCTGGCCGTCAAATTGACTGGACAACTGAAGGGCAATATATTTTTCTTCCAATTCCTGGTGGACAACTTAAACTTTCTGGATTATCACTAGTATTATTATTATTATTTCTCAGATTCCCATGTGTTTGCTCACGCGCTACTGCCTCAATCGCTAGTTGCAAGCGCCAACCAAAAGGAGAGAGAGAGGTTCAAGGTTTAGGTTAAGTTGGCCGAGAAATGCAAACACTTTTCCTCGCTCGCTTGCTCGTTTCGTTTCGTTTACCTGGCGGCATCGACGATGATCGATTCTTCTTTAGCTTCTCCTCAAATTCCTCCTCGTTACTCTTCCTTCTAATATTCTTTCCTTTCCCTCTTCCTACTAATGCTCCTGCTTCACTTCGAACTTTGAGCCTCGAGCTTCAAGCGCGACAACAAAAGCTCTACCATGTCTCCCTTTCAACTCTCACTTCTGGTTACTTGCGGCTGCCACTACAAAATCAGCTACAAATCCAACAACAACAACAACCAATACCGAAACGACCGACGAAAGTCTAGACGTTTTGGCGCCACAATAACAAATAGACAGATAGATGGACAAACTTTCTATAGTTCAATGTACGCGTACCTCACTCTAGCTCTCCCTCTTTCTCGCCACCGAACTTAACACTGACTAAAGAATCGCTACCAGTTCACGGCGTGAGCCACAAATTAAAAGGTCAGCTCGAATTTAGTGACTTTCTCCTTCGCTCTCACTCACTTTAATGCTCACACCTGTACCTGCTTTTGATGGTGCCTTTGGTGACGGTCTACTTCCCAAACTTGGTCCACTTGTGCCGCAAACTGGTGACGTTCAACTTGATGCTTGCTCTTTGATGGTGTCGTCACCAAGTTCAAGCTCACAAATCTTTTGGAATATTCTTCTGCCTTCCAACTCGATCGTCAACTCTCCCTCCCATCGATCCTTCTCTTCTTCTTTTTCTTCGTCTTCCTTTTCGCCCTTTCAACTCTCTCCCTTTCTAATGCATCACAAAAAGGAGGTCCACGATGTCGATAAAATGATGCCAACTTTACGGCGTAATGATGACGTTAGTTGGCTAGTTGAATGGTTGCCGCGGCGCTAGTGACGACAAAAATGACAACTTAGCTGGCTGCTAGCCAACTCAATGGCCTGGCAGGTGGTCCTTTTTTACCTGCGAGCTCCTCACTCTCTTGAATCGCTAACACTTGTTTACCTGCAAGCTGATGATTGCTAGGATTGATGCGACAAATCGGCGCGCTATGCGCTCCAATCTCCTCTTTTCGCACAAATTGACGCGTGACGTAACTGGCGACAAAAACTCGCCAACGGCAAATCACCTCACTACCTGCTCGCTACAAAATTTTACCTTCCTTTCTCTCTCTCTCTCTATCTCTCTCTCTCTCTCTCTCTCTCTCCCGTGAGTCAGTGAAGGGGTTGGCTCGATTGATTGATTGTTAGCTAGCTAGCTGGTTAACCTGCCAGGTGAGACGCACAAATGGAGGTGCACTGGAACCGGCATTGATGAGTCGCTGGCGCCAATATAAACAGTAACAGTGAGAGTAACAACTACGACTAGAAAACTGGATGACACTACGACGATGAAGCCAACAGGATTCACCAATGTTTTAGCCAATCGATACTAGTACACGAAAACGCGGCGTCCCTCCTCTACACTTTTGCTCTCACTATCGCCGAATGACCTGGTGATGGTAGTCGACTCAAGCTTGTTGACCGATTGGCAAGCTAGCTTGTTGTCCGGCTGGCTAGCTTGCTAGAAGACGGCTATTAATGTGTTATAACATTTATCCACTCACATAAGTGGATTAACTCGCGCTCACTATCATCTGATGGCTAGCTACGATCCAACAAAAGGTGACTTCTCTCTCACTCTCACTCACTCTACCGTCAAAACTCGAATTTCACGATGACTAGCTGCTCGACACACTAATACCACTTTGGCCACGATGCGCATCACCAAAGCCTCCACAGCGATCAGCTAGCGGATGTGATATAGACTACTGCCCGAGAGAAATCTCGCTAGGTGCGTGGTGGCGCGCAAGTTGTTGTTGTTGTTGTAGCTGCTGATACTGTAGTCATCATTGCGCAAGCCAGACAGCTAACTTGCCTTCACTTCACGGAAGTCGGCCAATGTTGCGCCATTTTGTTGACTCAACCAAAGCCGCTGGCTCATGGACTCGAAATGCCTTCAAGAATGTCAGCCAGCGACCAGCAACCAGCAACGTGCACTTCGGGTTTGGTGAATCCTAAGTGCGATCCAAGTGCGAGTGTGTTTGTGTGCCTGCCTCAGCATAGGGATTGAGTTCAATTGAGTTAGAGTCAATGGAGTGGCAAGCTCGTGGCTAGCTTGCCACGAGCTCCGCGCCGCGCGACCCCATTTCGCGTGTCGGGTCCGGAAACAGTGGCGCAATCTGGCGGCTTGCATACAAACTGATCTCATCTGCAGGACCATGATTTGTGGCAAAATTGCGAGCAGGACTGGCCAACGCGCAGGAAGTTAATGTGTGTGAGAAAGACGCGCTCTTTGCTTTCTCTTTGCTCTGTCTCTGTGTTGTCTGTGTCTGTGCGAAAACTCTCAAGCACGCTTGTTTCGACCCGCCTCCTTGGTTTCTATGAAGGCAAAGCAGCCGTCTCTATGTGGTTTGCGTATGTTTCGAATACAATTCTTCGAGATTGAAGCAAATTTTTCATGTGGGCGTAACGGGAATCGGGATGCAATCGCAGATCAGAAATCTCGTGTGAGCCTCCAGCTGGGTTTGCAAAATCGCGTAACTGGAAAGCAGCTCGTAGCACAGCTCGCGCAACTAGCCAGCCCAAATGTTCACACAATAACATGTAACCCGATGGAGCCAAACACTCTCATCTCACAGCTCCTCCCGTCAAACTTTCCTCGATTTCAAGCCAGCCGCAGTTCCAATAAATTTGATGCCTTTGCAATTTTCATCTCTGCTGCAACCAATGGAGCCGCCGCTGCTGCCGCCTCCTCTCCCTTGTCTCTCGTCTCATCCCTCTCCCACTGAACGTCTGTGTTGCCCGATCGGACCAAAGCCGAAGCAGCCACACTGGTGGCAGCGCCGCCGTCGTCACCATCCCCATTGCTGCCTGCCTGTATCCAAGATGAGCGAATGTATTGAGCGTAAGTGCGTTCAATAAAGTGTGTGCAGTTTTGGCCTACCACGAACACCACCTCCAATGCAGCGGCACAAACGCGCATGCATCTACCTAAATACTTGAATTATCAGCAGAAAATATATACATCCGTATATATATAAATGATACGAACTTTGCTTATTATTTCTATCTATCCATTTATATATACTTGTCTCGATTACTAGCTTATCAATTCTAGACAACCTATTAGCTCCGAAGCTAGATCATATTGCTACTTCTGTTGTCAGTCTCTAAAGTGTGTCGGCGGAGAAGGAGGAGGACCAAGAACAATTGACAATTTTCATTGAAGATTCTGAGCAAGTTAATAAAGTGCACGAGAAGAAGTTGAAGACGACAACCCATCAAACAAAAACCTATTCAATTTACTACAAGCTAAATTATGTCTGATGTCCAAACTATGAATGACGATCCAAAGATGGCAGCAGGCGGTGGCGGTGGCTTCGGTCCTGGAACCGAGTCTCAATCGTTCACTTTATATGTTGGAAATCTTCCACCGAACACTATACAAGGCGACATTGATAACATTTTTGCAGAAGTTCAACCTCACATCCAAAGAATTCGAATGATTAGAGATAGGGAGTCGGACAAGTTCAAGGGGTTCTGTTACGTTGAGTTTAATAGTGAGGAGGCGTTTAAATTTGCACTAGGATTTGATGGCGCCCAATTCGGCGATCACGTGTTGAGAATAGACCAAGCGCAGCCGAAACAGAGAGACAATCGAGGCGGCTTCTCAAATAGAGGAGGCGCTGGCGGACCTGGAGGCCAGAACAACTACCAATCACAAGATTCATATAACAACAACAACAACAGGGGCAAGGGCGGCTATGGGAACAACTCGCGAGGTGGCTACAACCAGCAACGAGGATATGGCGACCAGGGCGGCTACAATACCGCTGCAGCAGGCGGCGGTGGCTACCAAAACCAACGAGGCAACTACCAGGATAGACAATATGGTGGTGGCCAGCAAGGTGGCTACGATGATAGGGCCAACTATGGCGGCGCCGGTGGTCAGCGAGGTTACGGAGGTCAACAGGGCTATGGTGGCCAGCGAGGAGGCTACAATCAAGGCGGCGGCTACAATCAAGGAGGTGGATACAACCAGGGTGGCGCCGGAGGTGGCTACAACCGAGGCGGCGCCGGTGGAGGCAATTACAACAACCAGCAACGAGGCTATGGCTCATACAACAGCAGGTACACGAGAAATAGTCAAGAGCGCCAGGCTGCAATTGAACCTGTTGAGCCTGCAAGCGATAGGCCAAAATTGGAATTGAAGAAGCGTGAGGTTAATGCGCCACCTGCAGATTTGGCCAATACCGCGTCCAGGTCGAAGATTTTCGGCGACGCGCTTCCTAGAGAATTCAAATTTAACAAAAACGGACAACAGCAAGCAGAGCAAGAGCAACCTCCACAGTCCCAAGAGTCATCCTCACAACCATCGCAAGAAGTTACACAGTAGAAACAACGCCGATGAACACATGATGACGACGACGAAGGATGATATATATATACATACACATCTATATATATATAAATGAAAATGAAGATTAATAATAATAATATATGAAAAACGAAGAATGATTATGAGCAAAGCAACCACATGTATAGAGAGTAATAACAATAACTACAACAAGACAACATCAAAACATAGCATATGAGATTGATCCAAGCAACTTGTGGCAACAATTAGAAAATGATGATGACAATGAATGAACAGGCGGCAACATATGCAAATCACATCAAATTAGTGCCCTCGAGATACCAACAACAATAATAACACATCAAAACAACATTTGAACTAAAACTATTATTATTGATATCATCACATCGTCATCACCAAACAAATTGTAAGAACACCTGAATGTAATGTCTATGGATACACGCGAAGTAATCTAAATTAAATCACCTACAACCAGCTCACAATTAGGTTGGCCAATTTCCCAATGACAAGATTTTTGTAATTATTCTCCTTGTCGCTAAGCACGATGACGATGACACACGTGGATTTTCCATTCTTTTGTGTGGCAAGATCTCGAGAGTAATTGATATTGTTCACATTAGGTGGCGCCTTTCGATTTTATAGTTGAGTATAGAACTAATCTAAGTTTTGTCAAAATTAAGCTTTGTGCCTCTCAGATATCATCTGTTTGCTAAAAGTTGCGGTCGAACTTTAAGTTGATTATCGAGTGTTGAAGTTTTCTTTCGTTATACGTTATGTATGAAGTATGAATTGAACATACAGAAGGCTGTAATCCAAACCCCAGACATCGAGATTGCAATACGGGCGTTCCAATTGCATCCGGCTCCATGAGGTGGCGCTGATATCCATGCCACGGCCGGTGGATGGCGAGCGAGATCATTGACTCCCCTCTATATCTTGACAAGATCAGCCAGTTGCCTCTCATGTCCGGCCAGTTGCTGCCCTATAAAAGAATCGGTGTCATCTCCATTGCATCTCAATGGGCCGTTGTTCACTTGAATTGACTAGCGGCCAGTTGGCTTATAGACTGGCGAGTCAATTTGATTCGAGTTGAACTGAGTTAGAAGTGTGCAAGTGTCGTGTCCACTTGAGCAGTATCGAGGGCTGCAGTCCGCCGGGTTCATTCGAGTGCACGACGACGACGACGACGCCGACTATGGGGACGACAAATGGCGGCGCCCATAAGTCGCAAGTGGCGAGCTGTGAGCACTTGACTTAATGGACTTATTCTTACTCTCTGGGCTTACTCCTTGGACTGGCGAGTCACATACGCTTACTGGCCGCCCAAGAAGAAGAAGAAGAAGAGGGAGCAGCAGGAGTGGCGGCGATAGTCATCACGACGGCCACTTAAACTTATTGACTTGACACCACCACCACCACCACCACTAACAAGACCTCGCGACGTAGCGCCGAGATTCGTGCGCTCTCCTCTTGGCCATCGTCGTGGTCTTCGTCTGAATTTTCCAGGCGTGAGTTAGCGTTTGGTCTTGGCGCGACTAAACTAAGCGGCCACTTGACAACGCCAACGACGACGACGACGACGAGAGGATGTGGCGACAAGCGAGTGCCTATATCAGTCGGTGGCTCTAGAGGGACAGAGGCGAGTACAATGGCGGCGATTGGTGTTGCGTCACACTGGATTAAAGAGAGACGATGTTGTGTGTGAGTAAGTGAGCAAACACCAACAAAAGTTGCGACGACGACATCTACATTCAGTCGATTGAATAGTCTTTCCATTGTGTTGGCTCGCCTTGCCATCGAACTAAATGATTGTTTTTTGTTCGCTTACATAACAGCAACTACATCAACACAACTCGACTCAAAAGAACCACTTGCCAAGCGTCGATTGCCAGGCGACAGTAGAATGCGAACCACGAAACGCTCGATAGTTAGATATATCATCTGGGGATCAAATGGCCGAGCTTGAATTGCCAACAGAAATGAACAGCAAACATTACAATCGACATGGAGGGGAGATCAGATATGTGGTCTTGCTTGTGCTGTGAGTGCAAAGCTGATATAGAGATTTTAATGCCCAACCATTACGTAACTTGCGTCGCTCTTCCTCTGAACTGTATATTGCACTGTGTATTTCATGTACTTGTATGTATTATAGCCACCACCAAAACAACTACCTCTGCTGCTGCTGCTGCTGCTGCCGCTGCAACTAGCTTGGCACTTAGTTAATGTCTCTTGTGTCGGATACAGAACATTGTGTTGACTCCCTATACCCTCTAGTGTTTGCCAGCTCCCGCCCATCTAGTGGTTGTAGAAGTTTTGTTAAGGCGTTAGCCGACCAATAGTGTCTCTGCAAAGTGCACGCTGAAGCTTTCCTGGCTTAGTTTTGCGTCTAGCCAACCAACCACTAGGATATAGGCTCTCGTCGTGTCGCTTGTCGCTCCGTGGAACCAACTGACCGGCAACCAGTGCAACCGGAAGTTAATCTCTACGACACACAAAGGTGGCTGGCCAAAAATCGCTCGGGAGCGAGCGAGCAGTTGAATACAAATCGGCCAACAGTTAATGAGTCCACCGCTTGGTCTCGCAACAGACTGGTCCGGTAACTCGGGGATACGAGCGAAATGATGCGAGGTGAGTGATTGCAGCGCTAGTATCAAGTCAATTTATCTGGACGACATTTGGACACAGGCAAGCACACTCGCACACAAACATAAAATATACGGATGTGCACATTAACCGGCAGCGCAACTAGCAAGCCATCTGATTGACCGCTCCCCTATCGCGAACACCGCGAGCTTATTGGCCTCTTAAAAATCAATAAATCATTTATTGTCACTCCTCGGTAGTTGGCTGGTTGGCTGGCTGGCTGGCTGGCTGGCTTGCCGCCTGCCTTACTGACTCACTGGCTAACTGGCTGGCTAGCTAGAGGGTGGAATTGAGTTTGTGTTACCGCGGCGCACAATTGGCGCAACGAAACGAACTACAGCGACATATGAGCAAGAATAGAATGGACACCGATGGCGACAGTGAACAGGTAAGAGAGCGGATCATTTGATCAAATGGATTGTTGGTTAGTTGCCCGAGGAAGTCGCTAAAGTGAGTGACTAAACTCAAGCACAGCAAATAAAGGCAAAGCAATTGAATTGAATCACAAGTGACACACGCCGACTCTCTCTCTCTCTCCTGGTGCTGAACTGCGCACTTCCGCTGGACTCTCCAGTTGCCGAGGCCAGTGACTGTGGCCACCGATTCAATTGGCGCATGATTAATTGTGTCCACAGTTCACAGTAAACGAGGAGCAAGTGGTTGCTGTTGTGTGGCTGCTGTTGCGTGTGTCCGTTGCGTCGGCCTTTTCCTCTGCCTCTTTTTAGCTGGAACAAAAAGATATTCTCGTATGCGTGTCCGAGCCACTTGTGTGCATGAAGCGCCGCCATCAGTGGTAAACCACCGGTTGTCCGTTTGATTCCATCTCTCGACTGGCCAACTGTTTGCAAGTTTCGCGAGGCGTAGGAGCAGCTGAGATTTCCATCCTCTCGGTGGTTCTATTCTCCTTTTTCCGCTCGCTTCGAGGATAAAAAATGAACATACACCGACAGTCGTCTCGATTATCATGTGCCACAACCACCGTCGTCGACGCCGACGCCGACGCCGACGACGACGACGACGACGACGACGACGACGACGACGACGACGACAGTGAAGCGGAAGTCAGATTGGCTAGTCAAATTTGGCAAGCAAACGATAAACTAGCCGCTTGTCTCTTGCAGTCTCTCGGTTTAACACTGAGAGACTTGGAGCTCGTCGCTGTGAGAACAACCAAAACAAACCACGACGACGACAAACTTCCGCTCAATTGTGCAATCACTTCTATCGCTGAGAGCTCAAGTTGAAGCTGAAACTACCACTATTAGTGGTAAACGGAAACTCAACGAGTCCCAAGTGTCCCCTTGACTCGTTCGTCGTTCGCCGATGATAGTGTTGGTCGTCCTAATAATAATAATAATAATAATAATAGTAGTAGTAGTAGTTGTGGCGATGGTAAAGCTACCTGCCAATTTGCGGCTGCAGTTGTCATGTTTGCTCATGTCGACTCTGTGGCAAGCTACAGTGACCTTGCAGGCACTGAAATCAGCCACAAAATCGATAAGGACGACAAACCATTCAGTTATCTTTTGCTTGGTGGCGTAAATTCAATTTGCGAAGAGTTCAATTGAATTTGCTTGAATTCGTTTGTGTCGCAGTCGTCTATAGTCTAGTCTAGTTGGTTTGCCGACTAGCTCGCTCACTGATCCACTGACAAGTGGTTGCCATCGAAACGAGCGAGCGAGCGAACGGAAACGCAGCCAATTGACGCCGCCGGCCTAACGAGCAAGCGACAATCTAAACATCCGCCCAAAGTCTCTGCAAGCAAACTCTAGTTGCTCGCTAACCTGGCGACAACCGCCGCCGCCACCGCAAACCATCGCCAGAGTCAAAGGGCGACCAAAATGACGACGACGACGACGACTGCGGCTGCGACTGCGATTGCGACTGCGACGATAGGGCCACAGTCATACGCGCATGGGATTTGTTGTCGAAGCTCATACGCTCCATTGAATCAACATGAGAGTCAAGTGGCTGCTCAGTTGATTGCGCCACTCAGTTTGTTTGGTTCCGATCTCCACTGCTCACTTTAATCTCTTTGCTCGTCGAGTACTAGTTGCTATTGCTGCGGCTACTTAATTGCTCGCCACACACACACGCACGCACGCACAACTACAACAAATTGAAGGTAAAGAGAGGGAGAGATGAGATCTTTGATGTCAAGTTGCGCAATCACATCGCATCAAATAACAGAGATTCGCTGACCACCAACCGACACAAACGGCGAGTTGCTCTTTTGTAGCGGCGACGGTGGCTTGTTGGTTGCAGTAGGAGTGGAGTATTAGTAGTAGTTACAAGGGGGCTAGCTAAAAGAGCAACAGCGGCAACCTGTCACTGGCACTGGACATCCATCATGACACTAAGTTGGTTGGTGGTTCGCTTGCTCTCATTTGCTCAATCTCTTTCTCTCTTTGTCCTACTTGGTGCCCACCGGCTCTCGCACCGCCATTTGATTGTTTGTTTAGTTGCGATTTGATGCAACTCAAGTGACACGAACAGACTTTTGCCTTTCAAATCAAAATGACCAGCGCTAGCTAGTTGCAAGTTGCTGTTCCTGTTGCTGTTGCCCACACTAAACACTCATCGAGGGGAAACTAGAAAATTTGCGCCCGCAACCAAGTGGCAGTCGCCTTAGATGAAGAGACCGGCCACCATATTGGTGTTGGCGATGCCTGAGCACCGGGGCCAAAGTGGTCGCCAGCTGAGCAAATTTGAAGTTGGCCGCGTAGTTGGTTAAACGCCGGCTTATATTACGAGGGGCTTACGTAACTCTCAAATTTAGTCGTGCCAGCGAGGGCATCGAGAAATCTATTACTCGTCCGCCCATTGAGCTCTCGAGATATTGGAATCTTTTGCCATGCCATCCGGCGGACTAATGGTCAACTGCTGCCACGCAGTGATCCCAAGAGTCGCTATAGTCAGCGGTGGTGTCTGCTGAGATGCGAGCGCCTAGCTCCTCGTATGGAGGTGGTCGTCGCCGCTGTGGCGTATGCAACACGCATTTACCTTGAGCACCAAAAGCAAAACAAATCCAGAGTCAATCTAATGCTAGTGGCCAAGTGGGCACGTCGTAACTGTGCAAGTGAGACTCGAGACCCCGTCATTGATTTCTGCCGCGTGCCACTAGATTGGCCTTTTGACGGCTCCTCTTTTCTCTATTAGACACACAACCACCAGAACTAGAACCAGACGACGACGGCGCCGACGTGACCTGAAATTGATTGTCCCATTAATAAATGAATGTCCATTGTCATCAGTGGCTGGTGAGTTGATATCGACACTTACAGGCTGTGCTTTCGCAGGCAGCCCAAGAGAATGACTCGCCGTTTCCGGTTTGGCTCATCAGCCTGAGAATGTTACGGGAGATTCGGGGAGTTAACGCGACTCTTTAGATTAGATCTCGCCAGCAAGATATCGAGACTTTTACCAGCACTATTTGGCTTATTAGAAGACTTGAGTTGAGGGAGGGAACAAAAAGTGAAAGTGACTCACTCTCCTCTCGCTAACAATGAGTTCATTATTTATATATATTATTATTATTATTATTATAATTGAATAGCTGACTGGCCCACCTGTTTGGTTGAAACGGCCGGCAGTTGGGCATCTAAAAAACTCATTTAAAACTATTTAGTCGACACCAAAGCCAATGAAACTGAATGAACCATTTGACTGTCCACTTGACATCGCAGTCGCAATCATCAACGGGAGCATAAGCATCATAAGCTTTGAGAGCGTCACAGTTGAGAGTCACTTACAACACAGCCATTGCGCTAATGATAAACTCAGCCCAAAAGGCCAACAGCGAGAAGCTCAAATTTCATTCACAATGCGCCCGAATGAACCATAATTTCTCTCTCTTTTTTATAATCGTGGCAATACCCACCACCACTAATAACACAGCTACTGCCACTGCCACCATCATAACTAACACTACGAAGAGAGACAATCAGCGAGCCGAGTAATTGTATTAGCCGAGCCAACTAGTGGGTCAACGAGTCAGTTGACAAACTAGCCCAAACCAAACGATGACTAATGGACTCTCTATGTTCAGTAAAGTGTTTAGTCGGGTAGAGATTCCACTTGTTTCAATTTGCTTTGGCCACTAATGGACATAAACACACATACAAACACTCACAGTCTGTTGTTATGATAATATTCGCTTCTGATTGAGGCGAGCCAACGTCAAATAAAATGATATCACCGAGAGTGCAACTCAATATCATTTGCCATTCATTAGCCGCCACCGTAACCATTCAATTCTATCCAATTGGATACACTAGCTAACTCACCAGTTTGTTTGTTGCTTGGCCTTCTTTATCACTCGCGCCGCGCGCCGATTTTAGTTGCACTTGCACTGGTTCAATTTATATATTTATATTTATTCGAGTTACGTGAATGGCGAACCAAACCAGTGAGTCAAATTATCACTCATATAGAGATAGAGAGGAAACCAACAAAAGTTGCGAGTTCTGTTGCTACTGGTGTCCAGTGTCATATAATGAACTACATGTAACGCTAAACAACTCAACCAATGGACTGGCCACTCGTGCCTCCTTCTTCTCTGGCACTCAATAAAAATAACCAACTGCAGGATAACCTACAACTGCTGCTCTGTTGCTTATTGTCTGCTCGCTAGACAATAAGAGAGTTCATAGAACAGTGAGGCGTCCGCTCCCTGAAACTTGCTTGCGGGCGCAAGTGAGCAGCGGCCAGTAAATTACTCATTCGCTAGCTCGCTTGCCGCTCGTTACGCAACTAAATTACAGCAGATATGATCTAAGCGCGATGATAGACTCCCGTGTTGCTGGCCATTTGAAAAGACAATTCGCGAAAAGCTGGCGACAACAGTTGGCCTCTTCGAGTGTTCTTATAAACTAGACAAGTTAAGCGCCACATTAACTAGCGATTTGGACATTGAATTGAATCCAATCCAATTCTTTAGTTTGTGTGTAGGATAAGTTGCTCAAGTAAACTGTGATGTGGTGTGATGTGATTTTGTTGCGTCGTAATGCTTGCGAGTCGATTCCTTTGGGCCGAACCGATCGGGCGCTTGCGTAAGCCGATCTCTCAATTGTATCCGTCCAATTGGCAGCGACGATCCCAAATTGCGCCGAGCAAAGCTAAAGCAACCAGAATAAACAGTCAGTCGAGTGCCACTTTCTCTCTAGTCTGGTTGCGCCAACTGGACGACGTGCGACCGAATCAAAAGTGTTCCTCTAGTTCGTCTATTTGGTTGCTGGTGTCCAAATTGAATGGCCGAGCGTCGCGATTTAGCTGGAATTCAAGTTTCAGTTAGGTTAAAGTCCAGCGGCTAGCTGGCTGGCTGGCTACTGGTTGCCGATTGGAAGTCAGCCGGCGAGAGCCGGATGACATTAGGCGACGTTAGTGGTGGTCATTAGTGGCAGCTGCTGTTGTGCTTCGGTCTCTCTATCCCTCGTGCCGTCACTGCTGCTCTGCCTTCCGGCTGGCCAACTGCTCACTTGGCCACTTGCTCTTGTTTGGTTGCCCTTTTGGTTGCTCTCTTGTTCTCCTGTCGCTACTTTGGCCACTTGGAGGCCAGCTCAGCTCAGCTCAGCTCAGCTCAACTCAACTCACTCTGTAGCCGAGCGCTTGGGTCGAGTTGGGTTAGTGTTCAGTTTGCTGCTGGGGGAACGACAACTAAACTGCTCCACTAAAACTGCTCACTTGCTCGTTTATGTCTATTTCATATTGTCATTTCCCTTGGCTAGGAGAACAATATCAAATGTTCCAGTTTATATCCCAGCTTAAGCGGCAACATCCGCTAATCGCCGATCCACTTGTTCCAATTCCTATTTCAATTGAACCCACTTCCCTCCCAAAACTCAAACGAACCGTAGGGCCACTTGACTTCCTGGCGCAACGGCCACGGCAACGGCCGCCACCACGACGACAACTCGAGGCGCATAGCGAATTGGGTGGCCTAATTATAGGTGGCGCGGCATGTGAGTTTACTGTGAGCCAAAAAGAATCGAAGTCGATTGTCTCTCACGTTTGTCTTCTTTTTTCTCAGCAATGTTATTAATATTTTCATTCAAAATACATTCGAAAAAAATAAACATCTACTCCACTGAACCATGAAACGAGGGCGAGAGCGAGAGAGAGAGAGAGAGACACCAAAAGATCTATTGGCGGTTAGAATATGGACAGCGAGCAGAATAGAATAGATTAAAATTATGCATGAGAACTGTGCGCTCATTCTTTGCTCGCTTTAAAACCGAATGATCAATTGCAATGTGTGAAAGTTTGCTAATTGCGGCCACCAATTTCCTCCTGGGCCACTTGGACCCATTGGCTCACACTCTCCTCTCGTGAAAACTAGACGAAACGCAACTTTACTAAACAAAACAAAACAAAACAGAACAGAACTAAACTCATCCCTCAAGTCACTCGATTGTCACTTAATTTTGTCCCTCTCAAGTGTCGACTGCTGCTTCTTAATTTCAGCAAAGTGACAACCACCGACTCCGAGTGTCACGAGGGAAGCGAGCGATTCAATTTAGAGAAATTGGCCGGCGAGCGGGCGCTAGCTTTTGGTGATTAATGGACATAAGTAGGGGCGCAATCTGTTGCCTTGCGTCTCGCTGGCCCTTTTAATCAAGCTGCTCAATTGACACTACAAAGACTAACGCACGCTTACACAAACTGAGTTATTGGCCGACTTATGGTGAGCTAACCTTTTGCGGGGCTCGCGGTGCCTTTTGTCTCCTTGTTGCAAGCCCAATTGATTCGCAAAATGACGAGCTGACTGAAAAGTTGCGTCACTTTAGTGGACAAATCCCAGTTTAAAGCATCGCGCCTCCTAATCTCTGGTGCTTAGTTTGCGTTGTTTAAAAGCTGAAAGGTCACCGGATTTTGCTCGTCACCTTTTCTCGTCGCCGTAGCTGGCGCTTGTATCTCAATCGTCGTAGTCGTCGTCGTGGTCGTCGTGGTCTCTGCTCGTCGCTAATCCGGCAGCTTGTTGTCCTTCCGGCGAAGCAAAGGAAGAGAAGTGATCCGCGAGAGACTCGCACTAAAACTGATCGATTGATGCCGGCAAACAGGCAGTTTGGTCGTCGCGACGATCGATCCGTTTCGTTTCGTTCCATTCCGTTTGTATTCCCTCAATTTTTTCCCATTCGAATCGAGCGACGAGTCCCTTGGTGCAGATGTGCCGCTCATTTCCTCTCAAAAATCAATGGCATATCGCACTCCAGCTTGCAGTAGACCAGTGAACCAAAGCAGGAGCAGCAGCAGCAGCAACGTGTTGCTCTTAATAATCATACGGCGACAACCACGACAGCGGAGGCGCTAAGATAATTGCCTCTGCTTGTTGCTATGCGTGAAATTTGCACACCGACAAACGGGAAACTCGACCTCTACCGCCACCAAGCAGCTATAGGTCGCCTCTCACTCTCGCCAGTCGTTCGGTGGCTCGTCGGTTGGCCTCACTTTCGAACCGCACCGCTTCGAAGTGAACTAGATAAGCAACACTTTGCTCTTACCTTCGATTTCGACCTCGCCACCGCCGCTGCTGCCTTAGATATGACACGTACATATATATATTTGGGTTGAGTTGAGTCAAGTTGAGTTGAGTTGAGTTGAGTAGAGTGTCGCCGACGATCAATGATTTTTCCCGTTTGTCTCTTTCCCTTCCTTTGCTTTGTGCCTTGAAAGTTGAGGCTGTCACTTTTGCATTGGCTTCTCTATCCACACAAACCACTCCGCAGAGCGCGACTCCCCAAAGTCCAAGTGTGTGATTGAATTTGCATTGTCATCTTTTCTCTCGCTCCCATTCCTTTTGAGCTTTAGTTTAATTCGTTGTGAGCAGCGAAACTAGGGGAAATATTTCATCTTTTGCCCTCTTGGCGCTTCGTGAAATGCATTCGACGACAAAGACCAAAGAGCGTGAGCGGAAAAGTTTGATATCTCAATCGAGTCATCTGCTCGTCGTCGTCGTCGTCGTTGATGTTGTCGCCTTGGAGCTCACCTGAGCTTTTGGGCGCCACTGCCGCTCGCACCTCTGCGAGTAAAAAAATTTCATCTCTCTCTCTCTCTGTCTCGCAGGGACAAATCAACAGGCGGCTGCTTGCAAAAATTGAATCGCTACTATCTATCGCGATTCCAGATTCGCGATTCGCGAGCTGCCGACGAGCGATTAAGTAGTTGTTGTGCATTTGCGCGACTTACCTGGCCGAGGGCCGGAGGCAACCGCAGCGCGATCATCGATTCCACTGCCAGTCGGAGTTGCAGCGAAAAGTTGAGTTTGTGTTCATGTGTGTGATATTGTCAGTGGCGCGAACCAAATCGCACCTCAAAGGCGACCAAGCGGACAGCAGCGACCACTAGTTGATTTGCGCGCCTTCGATCGTCGGCGGTCGACTTTGGGCTCGCAAGTTGGAGTAAGGTTTTGGATATGTATATATCGAGAGAAGAAGGCGAGGAAAATATGGATTCGTTCTTGTGGAGCCACTAGGTTAACGAGGACAACGAGCACAACGAGCACAACGAGAGAAAGAGAAGAGCCAACTGAGACAGCGACCAGTTCGCCTTTTTGCGACCAATGTTCTGCTTTTGTTTAGTTAACAGGCAGCACAACAAGCGGCAAAAACACAATGGACACCGAGAACAAAAATCGAATTGAACTCAATGAATCATATTTTATCATTTCTACCTTCCCTCCGAAAGGAAAATCGCTCGTCCCTCTTCCTCTCGCTTGTCATCTTTCTCCTCTCTCTTTTTTGCTGCTTTCTCCTCGCTGCTCGCTCCGGTTCCATTCGATTGGCGTTGTTGTCGCGCAAAGTTGGCGCCCGGCTCCCAAATTGACATCTTCATTCGCGATTCTATACGAGCAATTCTAAAACACGAGCAACAGCAGCAGCAGCAGCAGCAGATTCTATGTGTCTTCCTATGTGTCCTCCGCTATCCTATCCTGTCCTATCCTGTCCTGTCCTGTCCTGTCATATCCTATTCAATTTCGACTGTCCGCTCATGTATGTTTCTCGCCATAGACGAGCAGCAAAGTTTAGCGCCTTCCTGTGGCCGATTGAGTTGTTAGTGTGGAACCAGAGCCACTAGAGCAAACGGAACGATGACTGTGAGCAAACGAAGCCAAAGCGACAAGCTGCTGCTGCACACTTAAATCGATCGTCGCTCGCTCATCATCCCAAAACTCGCCCACCGACTCCACTGCCGACTGCTGCTGGCCGTCCTCGTGGTCGTCGTCGTCCGAGATTCGAACTTCGCACTCCAAAGTTCGAGCCACCAAACGATCGGCGCACTCCCATCTGCGCAGGCCAATGGAGTTGTCCATAGAGGATAATGGAATAGAGTTAACCCAAGTGAGCTAGTGCGCGACTAAATCTCGTTTGCGCAGCTCTCCAATTGAATTGTTGCCCTCAACTCACGCAGAGCAATGGGGATGAGCGCGGCGCGCGACAGCCACTTTGCGAGTTGATCATCGTTGTTGCTTTTGTTGTCGTCGTCGTCGTCGACGACTCAAATCCATAGGCCACCTCGAGTTTAGCTCCCACATTTGAACTAAATGGCACACCCAAATCGCATAGACAAGTCTCAGTTTGATTAAGTTAGTTGTTGTTGTCACCATTGACATGAACTGTCTCCCATGAGACCAGACACCGAAACTTAGCTAATCAGTCAAGTTTGAGGTTTAATTAACTAGAAAATATACTACTCATTTGAAGAGAACGAAGAAAAGATAAGAGAAGAAAAGACGAGAGAAGGTAAAGAGGAAGGAGAAGGAATCGAGGGAAGCGACAAGATGAACTCGGCGGCGAGCGGCGAGTTGAGCCAAAATCTCACTTTGAACTCAAATCAAAATCCAAAACGAATCAAGATGCAATCGATTGAGGAAACGGTCGTGCTGGAGGACGGGAAAATGCTCGGTGCAGGTAAGTTTAATTTAATTGACTGCAAAATATATTTTAGTTTATTAATTAGCAAAAACAAGGAGGGATTCGAACCTTTGTTCAGGAGATTGAGATTGTCGCTCGTCAGGTGGAGCAAGTGAGCTCATTATGAATAATCGAATTACCCGAACAGCTACAGGTTTCATCTGTGCACTTGGAAGCCGGAAGGTGGCGGTGCAAGCTCCCAGTTGTCACTCGACCGTTTGTCTCATAACAATTGCGTTGCGTGACTGGAACTGCGCAGTGGCCATGTTCGAGTGACACCACCACCTCGCGGCGCTCGAGTCAAATAGAGTGAGTGGAGCAAGAGAGAGAGAGAGAGACGAGCAAACTAGTGGAAGGCCTATAGCTAGAGAGACGAGCAGACGAATGGATGGACATTCAATTGTTTCGAGCGCATCGGTGTGTGAAATATGAGCCTCGCTTCCTACCTGCCCGTTGCCATTGTCATTTGATGCGGCTACCTGTTGTGCACTTCGCCTCGCCTTGCTGCGGCCGTTGGCGTGAGAAGCCGCAGGCTAGTTAGCCTCGCGAGTGGCAGGGTGGAATCTTAGAAGAAAGAAGTTAAATGCGCCCGTCGTGGTTGTCGTCGGCTGGTTGCTTGTCTATGGCTATGTGGCGTTGGGTCCAACAACCCGATGAGACATGAGCATCTTTGGCCAGCCAAAATTGATACGCTATTGCCAAGGCCGTTGGAGCGGAACTGAGTGTTGAGTTTTGCCGCAACTTCTCCGCGACCGCTCACCTGTGCGATCGCGTTTGTGGTCACACAGGTGAGCGGCGCTCATATCTTGCGCCATTTTTCTCCTCCCTTTTTTCGCTATCGAAACCAATCGTTGGTCGAGCTACACAATCCATTCGGCGGAATCGCACACTCGAAAACGCCTCTTCAGTGAAACCTTTTCTCGACCAGAGGAGTCAAGCCAGAAGAAGGAGACAATGGACTGAATCTGCATTTGCGCTTCCGAGATTGAGACTCAGACTGAGAATGAGTTTGCCAGAGTAACGATGTCACCTGGATAAATCTTCCATCAATGTGACATCAAATTTCCCATCTCCTGCGTGCATTGGCCGACGTCGGGCTGGCGTTTTGTCGCTTGTCTCGATGGGTTGGTTCAAATTCAAGCAGCCAGCCAGCCAGCCACTAGTCGATCGTTTCGAGGCTCCGAATTGCAAATGGCGAATGTCAACCAGTTGTACAATTGGAAAAACAACTACAACTCACTGTTGTCATGCACCAACACAAACTTTTGTCTTTCCTCTCGCCGAATCCCGCCTGCTCCTTAGTGAATCGTGCCAGTGGATAGCTCCTTCGTGTCCCTTTTGCTTGCCACTTTGGGCTCATTTTTAACATTTTCCCTCGCCTAATGTCCAAGCTGGACAGAGGGGAAGGATGCAATCGATTCGCATTCAAATTTAGAATCTACCCTCCAAATTTAGAGGATACAAGAGAGATTCGAGCGCGTAAGTTGTCCAAAATTGCATGTTGTCCGAGCGGTCGGCGGTGTCGCGTTGCCTTAAGCCACTAGCAGTTGAGCTCAAGTGTGTGAGAGAGACAACCACCTGTGTGAGTGGCCGCATCAGTCGCTGGACATCACCTCGAATCAGTCAATTTAAGATAGTGACAAAATGATGATGACGACGACGACTCTTTATGTGAGCAAAGATTCGGCGTCCGATTTTGGATGCGCGCGACAAGTGGCTGCTCTTTTCTGCCTCCTCCTCCTCCTCCTCTAGCTTACTAACCCCACTCGTTGGCTTAGCGTCAACCAAACCAGAGACGACAAAATAATAGTGACGCCAACCGATCAACCAAACAACCACCTGTGCCCTTCTCTCATCCTCCGCTGTGTGATTATTCTTATCACTCACTCCTGTTGGCCAAAATCCAACTCTTATTCCTTCTCTCTCTCTCTCTCTCTCATTTTATTCATCATTATGAATTTTATGCGATTCAAAACTCTCCATTCAAGATTCGAATGGAGAGGAGTCGAATGGGAAAATGCAGATTGACAGTTTTGCAAATATTAGTGCGCTCTCTTTGGAGGGACTTCCACACAAATTTGTGCGCTAATTTATGCAAGGACTCTCGCGCAATCGGTGATGATATTCGATTACAATTGGAATCACGCAATCGAGATCACCAACGAAGAGTGAGCAACTTTTCAACCGGCCAACAGCAAAGTGGTTGCGTAACATTCTTCGGTTTGCTCTTTCCAAACCGAAGAATTTAACCGAAAGAATCCCACAGACTGAATGTCGTCGTTTCCCTCTTCCCTTCGGTCTCATGGCTCAAAGTCTCGCTGCTCACTTTCATTCATTGCTCCTTTTACTAGACTTAACAAGCCATCGATTAGATGCAACTGCAACTGCAACTGCACTTGCCTCGACCACTGCTATCGGTACCATTACTATTACGCAATCTTATCCACGGAATGGCGAGGGAAAACAAATAATCTCGTGATGTGTTTTGGAGCTTCGTCTCGCATCACGAGATCTCAAAAATATGAAAAACGACTATGAGGACTTTGAGGGAGGGGGGATACCACAAGACCACCTGACTTTTGTGTGTCAGGATTAATGGGAAGACTTTCGAGTTGCGCCACAGTGAGCTCGCGACTACGGCGACTGCCGCGATCAATTGAGGCGGCGGCGGCGGCGGCGGCGGCAAATTGAAAGTCCAATTTGTTCGCTTCGGTTGCTGCTCGTGACGAAGGCAAATCGACGTTGACAGTGCCATATTCGAAGACAACCAACCACCTTGCGAGTCGTGAGCTAGAAGACAACTCGTGTAGCGAGTAGCAAGCGATCGCAGCTAGAGGTCCTCGCTCCTGTTTTTGTTTTTGCTTCAGTTCACAACCACTACCAATCCAACTGAACCAAGACGATGCGAGCGTAACCACAGGAGTGCAGTTGCAACGTGTTTGTTTTTATGGACAGGAAACACGTCGTCGTCGTCGTCGTCTGATTCACCAATTGGTAGTCACTTGGAGAGTCGGCGCAACAACTAATGTTATGAGCAGGTGAGACAAACCAACTGAGTGACTAACTCACGTGATCAATGAGCTAGATTATTGGTTGGCAGTTTCATCGTTGTCGTCGTCGTCTCTATTGTAGTAGTAGTAGTAGTTGTTGTTGTTGTCGCCATCAATGTTTTTATTGTCGCATGCGTCTTGCTACAAACTCATGCGGATGATTTCGGTTCTCCAGGACTCATAATCATATACTTGTAAAGCGAAACTCATAACGACGACGACGACGACGCGACGCCGACAAGCAGAAATTCAACTTTCAGTTTTAGACCTTCTAAAACTGAAAGTTCTAAAACTAAAAACTAAAAACCCAAGACGCAAACTAATTTTTGGTGGCAATATTTTTGTGCGCCGCCGAGAGATTGGCTGGAGAAGGCCAATGAGATGACGCCAACCGGAAGTCGGAAACTGCCTCGCGCTGCTGCTGGTTGCTAGTGACAACCGACCAAACCAAACAACATTTCTCTTCCAAATGACACCGCGGGCCGCCACCACAATTGGCTCGATCGAGCTCCAGGTGATGGGAAGACTTTTTCTCGATGGCATCATCATCACCATCGTCACCATCATCATCATTTCGCCGGTTCGTTCGTTCGTTCGTTCGATTCCAATTCGAATTCGTTGGCGGCAAACCCAAATGATTGCCGCCCACCTAACGCAAATCAACCAACCGACTTGCTGATTGTCGACTGAAGATAATCATCGGGCGCGATGATTTCCGGTTGCGTCCAAACGATTTAATCGTCCCCTCGGCTTCGGCTTCGGCTTCGGCTTCGGCTTCGGCTTCGGCTTCGGCTTCGGCTTCGGCTTCGGCTTCGGCTGCGGCTGCGGCGCTCGTCGTTGTCCAATTTCAGATGTCCACTTGGTTCGTTCTACTTCGTTGAGTACTACCATTGCGATTGCCACTATCTTATGCAACCTTCCTACTGGCGCCAGGTAAAAGTTGAAAGTTTATTTTTTCCGCTGCAAACACTCGAAAAGCGGAACACGCGCAAACCGAATGATGAATGATGACTTTAGACCACTTCAGGTGGAGAGAGTGGTTGCAATTTACGTTTGTTGCACACATTGACAATCGTGTCGCTAATGAATTGGCTCTTGTCGTTGTCGTCAATTTATTCTGGTTGCTTGTGGTGTTTTGGTCACACGAGCGAGAGGCTCTGTCTCTCTCTCTGCTTGAAATCGAGTGGGGGAAAAAGGCCGCCAAACAAGCAGAAGTTGGTTTAGTGTGGAGATCGCATTGGCCTCATCGGTGCAATAAAAAGCGCAACCAATAAGGCACACAGCAGCCGACGAAACTTGGCCGCTCATTTGGTTATTTTCTTCTCTCCTACCAACCGAGCAACCGATCGGCCAACAGACTAACCACTTGGCTGTTGCGTCGCATCGACTGCAACGCAAACCGGATACAGATGCACAAGTCACGCGACAGATAGACTTTACCTGGTCCTCTATCTGGCCGCGCCGCCGCACTCCAAACAGTCGGCCCGCAAGTTGGTCTATCCTCAATGCAAGTCAGTGGTCGTTGTCCTCTCTGTCTCCGCGCGGCCGTTGGGGTGCAATGGTGGCCATTTAAGTTGAAGCCACACTCACACAAGAGCTTTAATGGCTATAGGCTTCCTCGCTTGCCTATACCATTGCTTCGCATGTCATCCACGATGAATCTCCCGCGTGCGCCTCTATTCCTTTTTCTCCTCGGCAACTAAAACTAAAGCTAAAACTAAAGCTAAAACGAAAACTACAACTAAAACTTTGCAATGAGCAGCTAGGAAATTCACGCAAAAAGAGCAACAACCACCGCGCGACAAATAGAACCGCGGCGTAGTTGTGCGGCTGGATGTCACCTGGCAGCCACTAGTTAAGAAACTACCACCGTCGCCACCGCTGCCAGGTAAAGTGGCGCGCAACTGCAGCTTTGCTCACATGCGGATCGTCGTCGCTGTTATTTTCGTCGTCGTCGTCGTCGTCGTCGTCGTCGTCGTCGTCGTCGTCGTCGTCGTTGTCATCCTCTCGCAACGTTGCGCTAGTTTACGGACTCTGCCACTTTGAAGCTGCGCAGTTGGCTTGTGCGCATCACTTTATCCATCCGTCTATCTATCTTCAGCAGCAGCAGCAATCTCGATGCGCCCGCCTCATGTCCTACTCGTCCTCTCTCATGCCATCGTTTCATCCGAGGCTCTTTCTAGTATTTCTCATCGTTACTTGAGACATTTGCACAAGTCTAGTTGTTTGATTGCCAATTCAACTTTACCCTTAGTAGTGTTACCAAGAAATTAACTCATTCTGGCTAAACTAACCTGTAAATCATCAATTCTATCAACATCGTCATTAAAATTATTGAAACCAACAATCAACAGCCGAAAACCAAACTGTCAGCAACGACAACCTCAACCACAACCTCAAACTTGGTCTCGAGCAAATCGTCAAACAGGAAGAGCTTAGTAGAGATTCAAGTTGCGCTAGAGGTTTAGAGAACACAGCGTTTGAGCAGGAAGATTTCAACTCAATCGATGAGCTGATCCATCATCAGGACAATCCACTAATTAACACTAATTTCGAGCACAAGTTTACCGGTAGACCAAACAGATTTAGTGATCAAAATAATCCACTGCAAAGCGAGCAAAGGAAATTGTCATTCTTGGACTCGATCGCCGGAAGTAACGGATACAATAATAGATTGGCTGAGGGCCAATTGTTGAGCAATAATAGGTAAGTTAGGTTTGTGAGATGGTCTTGAGTTTTTGAGTTCACATTTGAGTTTCTGGAGTTTTGGTTGCGCATCCTCGCTGATGAAATTATAAACCATAGCATTGTTTTTTCCCATGACCTGAGGTGATGCATCGTCTATACACAAGTAAACTATCAAGCAACTTTACACGCTAGCGAGACTTATGATATTAAGTGCATATGAAAACTCCGCGCTTCTCAATGCGAAAAAATACCTTTAGCAACTATGAAATTTAATAGTAAGGCCAGATGGTTACTCCGACGAGTGGACGCAACTCACCTGTCGGCTGCAGCGGCGGTGTTGGCGTCTTTTTTAGTGCATGCACCAAAAGTAGTTGACCGATGAGATGGTAGCTAATACGGTGACTAGCGAGCCGGTGACTAGTGGCGCCGGCGCCGGCGCCAGCAGATAAATGGCAATCTGTGCGCTTATCTACCTGAGACATTGTTGGACTGATGAACATTGTTGGTTGCTAATTGACGCGCTCGGCTGATTTCGTGCACGGCAAAGGGACACTTGTTGTGGCATCGCTCAACTTCTTAGCGACTTCCTTTTGGCCTCAAAAGGGATCTCAAGTTTGCGAGGAGCGGAGAGGTTTATCATAATCATCTCCTATGGTCACTAAAATTGCAACAACAACCAACATCAGCTAGCTAGCCTCAAAAGTAAGGCGTGAGTTACGGCTGCTCCTTTCCTTTTCCCCTCAACTCGATTGTCCAGCCAACCAGTTGGGTTGACGTCATCGTGGTCGTCGTTGCGTAATCCATAAGATTGGCGCTTCATGAGATTTGCTCTCCTGTTTGGTTGTCTCGTTGCAGCCGAGAGTCAAGCTGGTCAAATGATATAAAATGTCTATCCGCTCGAGTGCGTTTAGTTTAGCTTTCAAGTGTTCCGAGTGTTCCAAGTGTTCAAGTCAAGCTAGCTAATGACTTCTTATCCATGTCCACTCACCTGTCGCCATTTCCATTCGCCAGTTTGTCGCAGCTTTTCCAAGATGCCAACAACAGCGCTCGCGACAAATCCACTACCAACAAGTAGTTTTCTCTCATTCTCGCCAGAGTGGCCAAGTCTCTCACTTGGCGCCACACTGACCGAAACACAATGGGCTTTAGTAGTGGTAGTAGTAGTAGTAGCAATAACAGAGTGATGATGATGATGATCATGATGCTGACGATGACTGCTCATGATGATCATCATCAGAATAGTGAGCAGTTGTTTTTGTAGGCATTTGTCTGTGTGCGCAATGATTTCGTTGCCATCGTCTCAGTGGCGGAGGCAGCGCAGGTAGAAGGAGCGGCAGGTTATTTACCTGATGAGAGCGCAAAGCGCTGATGACCACCTGTTTTGCATCCATCGGATGGGAGCACACAAAACTCTTCTGTGATGAATGTTGTCGCATCCATCTCAAGCAAACGGCTGGCCATTCAGGTGACTTGGAGTCGAGTATCATTTGAATCAAGCTCAGGGAAATGCCTGTATCGCTTCAGAGACTCACTCGCCAAGTGGACACTTGCAGACGAGGACGACGACGACGACGACGACATGGACGATTATGATGATGTTGAAGTTTTATGATGTTGATGATGACGATGATGTTACGCAACAGCAACAGCAGCAACAGCAACCACACCGACGCGTTAAATCGTCTTGCCGCCAGCGTCTTGGCATTTCAAGTTGATTAATTTGCTGGCCACAACTCGGGTATCGGCGCCGACCACGACACTGCACTGATGCAACGAAACGCGACAGATTCGGATGAACGATTGATCGATCCCACGGCGACAACCTGTTGCTGCAGCTGCCGCACCTCCAGAGATCATCAATGGTGATGATCTCTAGAGGAAACGACCTTCTTTATCCACATTTTTGGGGGACGGGAATGGGCCACGCCCCCGGATGTTGCAGCCTCCGTCCGCTGAGTGGCGCCACTGACCGGCTTCGATTTGCATGCGGCCCCTGCTCGCATTGTTTTGTTCGTCGGTTCAGGTGAGCAGCACGCGTCTTTTGTTTGGCGTGTAGGGCTGTGCTTCAGGTCGCCTGCAGGTTCTGTCGAAAATTCTTCCCCCCCTCTTTATTTTTTCCGATTTACCTGCAGGTTACCTGCAGGCTCTCAATCCGGACGACCTGCAGGTCGCCTGCAGGTCTTCATATTCCACGACCTGCAGGTTACCTGCAGGTAACTTGCCGGTTCTGCACGCTGCGCCGCTTGCAGTCGGGCGCATAAAAATCGCAAATCGGCTTTTTTTACCTGCAGGTCGATAGTAACCTGCAGGTAAAATTAGCGCCTGCAGGTAAAACCAGCGCCTGCAGGTAAAAACAGCGCCTGCAGGTTAGCTGACATGGCCAAAATCGCCCTATAGTTTTTTACCTGCAGGTAACCGGAATCGAGCGGGGGTAAAAATTTTTTCGGCAGAACCTGCAGGCGACCGGAATCACAGCCCTATTGGCGTGCGATCTTCGCGCAACAGGCGCGCAAGTTGCTTGCGCGCGAAATTGTTTGCAACTTGATTGACAATGAGCTCGCGGCTTGCAAGCCTTTCAAAACTTTTACTCAGTGCCGAGTGGGATAAATTATGTAGCAACTCAAGCGATGGCAACAACAATAACTCAATTGATCATCTCCACGTGGCGGCGGCGGCGGCTGCATCCCTCGAGGTGAGAAAGTAGTTGGTCTTGAGGTGCGCGAACGAACCAGCAACAACAAATCACCTGTTGCGCGCGGCTACGCTAGTGGTCTGGCCGATCAATATCGCGACGTGCTGACTAGTTTCGCGGATCGACTGGTGATTGTTGTTTCGACGACTCGAGTTTAGTTGACGCTTCACTGGCAGATGCAACAGCTTCACTCGCTTGGCTGCTTCAGGTAGATCAGCTCCATAAAAGAGAAAGCGAGAGAGAGAGAGTTGGTTGAAAAGTGTTGAGAAAAGGGCGACGCACAATAGGGTCTTCGTGTTCATCTATCAATCTGTCTATGCGTTGGTCTTATCTCGCAGCCGCCATCATCAATTGGCAATAATCCGCAACTTTTCCCTGGCGGAGCGAGGGTTTAGCCTTAGTGCTCGCGTTGCATTGCGTATATCCGGCCGCCGCCGCCAGCGAGCCAACAAAAGCGAGACTTAGCGAGCGACTAGCGCACGATGATTGATTGCTTTTCTCGCGCTTCTCTTGCCGAGATAATAATAAAGAAAACTTGTTGCCTCCACTCTCAGGCGAGATCTTGTTTTTCTCTCTTCTCCTCTTGAGCTCTCAGCTTTCGACTCAGACGCTGAAGGGGGCATAGAAACAGAAAGAGAGAGAGAGAGAGAGAGAGAGAGCAGGCAACAGGTTGTGGCAACTAGCGAGGGGCTCGCCAGGCAAACTTAGAATCGCTTGCTCGCTTGGCGCTAACGAACTCGCCGCAAACGTTTGCTGATGCCAAGGGACGAGAAGAAGAGAGGAGGAGGAGGAGGAAGCCGAAGAAGCGCGAGTAAGTGAGCGAAAGTCTATTGTTCTTTTTTCTCGGCTCTCAAACTTCGAATCTTATTACATTTTTCCTCTCGAGCTCAACTCTCTCGCAACCACAACAACGAGTTTCAGGGTTAAACTTTCTCTCTCTCTCTCTCTCTATCTCTTTCTCTTGGTTGTTGCTACACGAAGCGAGAGAAAGAAAGAGAAGTAGACAAATCTTGCGATAAAATCTCTCTCGCCGCTTGGATGTGGAGAGCAAAAGACGAGCGAGCTGATTGTAGATGAAGGGATGAATGCATGCAAAAATGAATGAACCAACGAACGATTGAGAGCGAACTCATTAGTCGATTAGTGAGCAAAGAAAAGTGGCGAAAACAAGGGAACAAGGGAACACGGCAACCTGTTGCACGAGTTCATTTGCACGAATTCCGTTGGCACCTTGCTGCTGGCTATATACCTTTCGCTTTTGCTCGCTGCGGAGGAGCAAGGGGAAGCGCACAAGTTAACGATCGCGACGATCACCGCCAAAGCTTAAGGCAAAACGCAACGATAACCGCAAATAAGAGGAGGCGGCAATAAAGAGTAAATGCCAACAATGAGACCGATTTGATGCGGCGATAAACGTTTTGGTCGGCCACCTGTTGAGCGAAATCTTGAATGAGAGTGCAGAGTGCTAAGGAGTTGGTCTCTGCATTCAGGTGAGTCTCTCTTTGGCTCTTTCTTTATATGTTACACTCATTGAGTTTCTCCCACTCTCTTATCGCGTCGCTCTCTCTCCCTCTCTTATTCTGTCTCTCATTCTCCATCTTCATTCGACAATTTAAAGAGACAACAATGGCTCGCTGCTGTGTGTCGTTGTCATCCCCCGTAAACTCGTCATTGTAATTGCACGCGTCCTCTCACTCCATCGCTTGTGGTTGACGGCTTCCCACTATCACACAACTAATGGCCAACCTGTTAGCTATTACCTGTTGCTATTATTCTCCTCTCTCTCTCTCTCTCTCCCTCTTCCTGGGCTACGAAGACATGGGCGGCCGCGGCAGCAGACGACAACGAGGCGAAGGGCCCGCGGGAAATACAATAAACTAAACGGCGTAGAAATGGAGTGACTCTTCGAGGAGCCCTCGGTGCAGTTGCAGCCGTCGTCGCCACTTGTTGTGTGCGACGCGCTTAGTCTGCCGTTGAAATGCACACAATGGGTTAGCCAGCCTCACCTGGCCGCCCTAACAGCCTACCTGCAGGTAGACGGCAGATAGGCATGCAGCTCTCACCTGCCTGCGACCTTGAAACAAACGAACGAGCGTGCGAGCGAGCGAGCTAGCCTGCGTTAGGTGCAGTGACGCAGTGGAAGTCAGTCTATCTATTTGCCTGTTTGCCCGACTATTTGGAAGTCGGTTTAGTCTCAGTCTCTCTGTTGGCTTACGCCTCCGCAGTGCAGACGCCGCAAATTTGTCGCTGTCGATGTTGTTGTCGAACGGATCGGAAGCGACGGCTACGTCGACGACGATGAGGATAGCGACGATACGAAGCGAGTCATCGAGGACGAAAAAAACTCGACGAGCGCCTACCTGTTGCCTGTTGTCTTCTGGTCGGTTGCTCGCTTTGTTCGCGATAGTTAATGCTGTGCCAGTGGTTCGCCTGTTGGCGGCCACCAAAAAGGGGAGCCAAAAGGGGAGAAAGAGAGAGAGAGAGAGAGAGAGAGAGAGAGAGAGAGAGAGAACGAC
>WNKI01000002.1:5322245-5392074 GCA_015350385.1 Aculops lycopersici
AGAGAAGCCAAACTCTATCTCTCAATTTAAAATTGCAGCAGCAATTGCTCTCTTGCTACAAACTGCAAACGTTTGCATGGCGAGAGTTGGAGAGAAAAGTAGGAGAGAGGCAATCGATATTTTGTTGAGCTTATTCGCTGGCACCTCACCTTTTTTCTACCTTTCTGTCTCCCTCTTTTCACTCTCTTCTTTGCCCTCTCTCTCTCTCTTGCAGCTGCCAGCCGGATGGCAACTCAATTGCAATTTGCGCGCTTAGGTAACAGTGCCACCACAACCACTTGCTGCCGCCAACTCTTTGGGTGAATCGCTCTCACTCTCTTGCTCCGTCTTTTCCTCTTGCTGCTCGCAAAAACTAACCAAATTGCTCCTCGTTGCGCCGCAACTTTGCCTTTTGCAAGGCTGAAAATCGCCGACCGTGAAGTTTGACTCTCATCTCTCCCGTCCGCCGCTTGCCGCTCATTGCCTCGTGGAGTTGGGCACGAAAATTCACCTGCTGATTTCCGCTCCAAACAAAGCGACCACTTAAACGAGAGCCCAAAGGAAGAGTCAATTTGTTTGCTCAAATTGGCGCCACTTGGTGGCAAGCTATACATCGCAAGCTTATTCTTAGTCCGCTTTATAACGATATAAACTCACTCTCGCCGCCCTCTAAACGAGCCGATGAGTTTCGATTCGGTTAGCGAGCAAGTGAATGAACAGACGAACGGTCGAGAGAGTGAAGGTGACTACAAATTAAAAAGTTGTAGCAAGTAACACAACGGAACCGATCCAATTCTAGCAAGCGCAAGAATTTGGAGAAGAAACAAACTCAATCATCTCAGTGGATTGAGTTTGCTCTCAATCTTTCTCGTCGACGAGTCATTCGCCACTCGACAGTCTGTTGCAACCTGGACTTTTCTCGACAAATTGAGACAACTCTCGGGAAGGAGTTGTGCCTGCTTTTTGGCAAGCTAGTCAGTCAGCCAGCCAGCCAGTCAATTTGAGCTTGAGAAAAAAAGACAAACAAATTCCATAGAGCTAAACTCTACGGAACGGAAGGCAAACAACAATAAGTGAGCGGCCGATAATTATAATGATCTCACGCTCATTCATTCATTCATTCAATCAACTCGCTCGCTCGCTCGCGCACGCTTGTCTTCTTTTTTCACTGCAGACTTTAACTCTGCTCACCTGTTGCAGCGTGACTCGTGTTTATTTTATAATTACAAACTATCGTACGTATAGCTGGGATGCGCTCACCTGTTAGTTTGTGTGCTCATCTCTCAATCCTCTACCGGTTAGCTTGGTAGCATTACAACCACTGCAGCTCAGTTTTAGCACAGTTTTTTCTCCCCCTCGTCGTCGTCTGTGTGTTGACTCCGTTGAGTGAGGGAAAAAAGAACCACGCGCTCAATTTTCCTGCAGGTAAAAAGAGCAGGCAACCTCTTTTTTGCCTCTCGTTCGGTTCGCTCACTCTGTCCGTTAGCCTCTCTGACTTGCGAGCGTCAACACAATTAGATCTGGCCGGCGACAACAGGTCGCTGCAACCTGTTGACGAGGGGGAGAAGTTGAGTTGGACTTTTCTTTTGTGATAATGATTCGAGGAGCAAGTAAAACAAATATAAAGTGAGACCAAAAAACCGTTAGGCCGGACCAGTGGCGAGCGCGGCACGCAATAGTTCACTTTGTTTTTGGTTTGCCCAACCATTGCTCGCTGTAAAACTTAACATCTCCTCATGAGCTAACCACCTGTTAGTAAAGCAACGCCAACGACGACGGATGGTAACGAGCGATGACGAGCAGAGAGGAAAAGTGAAAAAATTATGAAAAAAAACACACAGAGAGAGAGAGAGAGAGAGAGAGAGAAAACTCTCCGCTTTTAGGTCTAAAATTAATTGGATAACTGGAGGCGCTTGAATGTGCGCTAGTGTAGCGACTCTAGTTGGCATGGCAAAGTAGAAGTTGGCAGCGAGGAAAAGACAAAAGAGATGGAGATAGACAAAACCCAAGCGCTGCTCACTTGATTTCATTTGCTCGGCTAGCAGTGAGGTTTGAGCCAAGCGGCAGCCTTGGCCAAGCAGCAACAGCGGCGGCGGTGAGTGACGAAAGCGCCGAGCGCGCAAAAAGAACAGCAACGCCACTTGCCGCCTGTATGCAATTAGATGAGCATAAATTAAGTCCCCGAGTTTTCTTTCCCTCTCGCTCCCCTTGATTCTTTGCCTCCATCACTTCCGAGTCCAAGTCTATCACTGCTGGCAGCAGTAAAGATAGACTCGCTCGCTTACCTGGTGAGATCTCTGCAGGCGCGAGAGCGGCGCTCATTAGCTCGCTGTGAGTAGTCGTCATCAGTCGTGGTCTTTTTGGTTGTTGTGAATATTGCAACAGCCGCAACGACGATAATATCATCATCAGTTTTCTAGCTAATCATGCTTATATCACTTCTACAAAATTTTTCCCTCCTTCCGATTGCTGCGTTTAGTTTCAAAAAGTTCAAGCAGCAGAGACAACATCAACTGCAACAACGAAAACGGTCTCACCAGGTGAATGAAAATGATTATGCAGTGGCAAGAGCAACACACATACACATACTATCCTGCTCTTGCCTACCCTCGCTTACAGTCACACAAAGAGACACACACACACACACACAAATGGCAGCTCATTTGGCGGCGCGATGATTTAAGAATTCAATTAGATTTTCCCCGCTTTCGGGACCCACTTGTTGAGGGTAGATGTACTTTCTCTTTCTCTTTCTCGGCCCCATTAACTTCTCCCTGAATCAAAGAGAATTAGTCATTGCACTTGTTGCGCTTGGTGCAAGATGAACTGGCGACTGAACTCAAGTCAGGCGCGCGTTCGTTGCTTCAGGTTGACAGGTGAAATTTGCATACCTACTATTTTAGGTACCCATTAGGCAATTGAGGCAAACTATATGTCTTTCACCCTCCCTATCCCTCTCCCTCTCTCTCTCTCTTAGCTCTACCTGTGCGGATGCAAGTCTTGCAGTAGGCCCTAAAAGCAACTGAAACGACACCAGCGAGCTGAAAAGACACAAAAGCTTGCTGTTGCGGTTGCTGTTGGTCAATAAAACACACAGAAGTCTGGTGTTCTCATCTGCGACCAAAAAGTCTTTGTTGCCGCCGCTGCTGCTGCTACTTGCGTTCGTGTCAACCACCAACCACTTGTTGTTGGCACGGACGTTAAAGTGGCACGAGCACTAAGCGCTACTAGTCGGTGTTGTATTCTTGTGTCGTAAACTGTTTGTACAGTTAATACTAACTTGACTTTGCGTCTGTGATTTACGCGCCATTGAGAGAGTTGGTTATTCAAAGTATTTGAATCTTTTGTTCTCCTCCCCGAAGCTACCTGTTGGCTAGCTAACCGCCACCGGATGTGAGCGTGTCGTGTACGTGACTGGAGGCAACAAGACGTCGGTTAAGTAGCCGAAGTGGTGGCTAAAACTAAAACCAAAGCTACAACCGCAACTGCCACCACAATAACAAAAGAAAACGAAGAGACAGGTGAACCCTCAATTGTCAGCTCAACTGGCGGCTGGCTGAGTAAGTGAGTAAGTGACTGACTGACTGACTGACTGACTAGATGGCCGCTGGCTTCTAGCTAAAGCGCGCGACCTTGAGTCTTGTCCAACGGTTTGCATGAGCACCAAGGACTTCGTTGGTCAGGTAACTCGGCGCCAATTAACTGGCCTTAAATCAAATTATACCACCGGATTATAAATATATATAAAACCTACATCTGCATTTCAATGAAAGAGTGGATTTAAAGACGCGTAGTGGATAGGTGGTCATCGTCAAGCTGGACAAAATACAACGACGACCACGATGACGACGTTGTAGTTTGTCGCTCGGTGAGATGAATGCGATCGATCCAATGGAAGGCCAATTGTTTGTGCGAGATCTCCACTATGGTGGCTCCACCTAAACTCCTACCCTCTCTCGTCGGTGTTTGCTTGCTCCTCGAACTGACAGGCCGCAATTACTGCCACTTATTGGGCCGTTATTATTACTACTATCACTGTTATTATTATTATTATTACTCTTATTGCTATTATTATTATTATTATTATTATTATTATTTCGCCTAACAACAAGCAAGTCGAATTCTGGTAGCCGAGAGGAAGCTGTATTGGCGTTTAGAGTCACAAAACCCACCAGCAAGACAAGCAAGCAAGAAGAGCGGTTTTATGACCAGCAGCTCGCGTCTTGTGAGCGTGGCCAACGCACACACAAGGCGCGATTGCACGCGATCCAATGCTTGCTAGCGACTACCTGTCACTCACTCGCTCGCTGACTGCTCATACCTGATCCCACTCCATTGAGGGCTATTGTTGCTCACAATATTAGTCTACTAAGTTTAGCTGCAACTGGTTCAGTCAGTGAACAACTTGTTGCTGCTACAACAAGTTGTTGTAGTGACATTCTATTAGCGGTGGTTGTAGCAAATTCAGTTGCAGTTGGAGAAGCTGCAAGTTCACTTCAATTCCGTCAAACCGAAATCAAGTCTTGCTCTTGGTCTAAACATTTTTGTAGCCAATATCAATGAGCTTGGCTGTAAGATGAATGTAAGATGAACTAGAAGGAGGGAGGGAGTACAAAACGACGAGCTCGCTTGTTATATTGTTGTTATATCCAGCGACTAGTAATCTGCTGCAATCAGCCAACAAACCAACCAAATTTTACAAGTAGAGGACCCGAGTTACGAGGCAACGAAAGTTTTCGGCTATAATGATACGACACGAGCAATTGTCTCTGTAGTTGTCGTCGTTTTTGTATCCACATTCGCTATCCACCAAAACTTGCCGAAATTTGGCTCCCAGACGTCGACCGCAACCACGACATCAATACTCGCGATCTTGTGGGAAGGGGAACAACTCGTTTTCTTCTCCACTTTAAGGTACCTGCGCGTGTAGCAAGCGTATCACTAGCCAGCCAGTAGCTATCTAAAGGCTGGCTGACTGGCGAGCAATTAAGGTATTGTTGTCGATGGTATTATTGTTATCGGTTCTCGCTGTACTTTTGGTCGCATTCGTTTTTTCTCCCTCTCCCTCTCCCTCTCTCTTCTCTTGGTCCGACGGGACTTTACAAAGCGATGCCGCCGCCGCTACTATTACCATTACAATGCATACGGAGACCCACAAAACCCTTTGCAAAAACTAAAAGACGCGACTAAGGCGAGCGCCAGTTTCTCTCGGGCCAACTTTCTACTCGCGCTTGCCATTCCATTCGAGTTCCTTCTGCGGCTTGCGCAACGCGAACTAGTGACTACTAAACTGAACTGAACTGAACTGGATGCGAGTCAATGAAGTTTGCGTTAGTTCATCCAGCCAGTGAGCTGGAAATGTGCAATTTGCTTGCTGGCTATACAGCATAAGCAGTGGCGGCGAGGTAAGTCAGCCAGCTAGCTAGCTAGCTTACCAAAACTGGCAGATAAACTCTGGAGCAAATTCAAGTATGAGAAAATACCTCAAAAACACGGCGCTTTGCACAACGTGGAGCGGGAAAAGTAAATTAAGTTTTCCACATTCGAGGGCCGAGTGTTAGCTCATAGCAGAGAAACGCGCACAAGTGAGCTAACTAACCACTCTCACTCTCTTACGTTTGCCCTTGTGATTGTGTTGTGAAATCAGAACTCGTCTAGCTCGGCGGAAGTTGTAGTCATTTAGCTCGAGCATTAGCTTTCGCCTTGCATCTTGTCCTCAGTGCGATAATAAAACGTGGAGTTCTTCGGGCGCCCGGAAGTGAGAGTGTGTTCAATCGGCCGCGTATCGATGGTTGGCTTGCGAGCGAGTGAGCAAGTTTGCCCTCGGTGAGCAGCCAAGTGAGCAACCGAGCGAGCGATAAATGACTAGTTGTCAGTCGGGCTGGCGGCTGGCTGGTTGAATTTTCTGGCTCCTCTTGTTGTATGTTTTCTCTCTCTCTCTCTCTCGTGTGTGTGTGTGTGTGGTTGTGTGTTAACTGAGAGACAATCATTATTTTCAAACAGCCAGCTAACAGGTAGTTGTTGCAAGTTTAGCCCCTTTGGTCTCGAAGTCAATTGGTGGCTACCGTTGCTGAGTTAGAGCGGGAAGTCAATTTGTCGATAGGTATTTTTCTGATGGAAAGAAAGTCGGCCAGCCGCAAAGTGAGCAGGAGACAGAGGAAAGTTTTTTCTCCCTTCCAGATTAGAATCTGACAGAGACACGCGGCAACAGAGTAGCCGCGGGTTGCGCAACCTAACGTCAGTTTGCTTGCTTACTTGCTAGCTGCCAGTTGCTGTCAATATTGCTCTTGCATCAGACCGACTCACCGACCGACCGACTGACTTGGTGTGAGTAACACCAAACGATCAAAGTCAATGCCAAACTGCAACTAGTGGTTGCGAAAAGTGGCAGCCAGCCACGTTGGCTAAGACCACTCGCGTTTAGTGGCAAGCTTCTGGCTAGACCACCGGAAGCAACAACAATTGGCACACTATTGCCAGTTATCCTGGGCTGCTATGCGGGTTTTCCAATGCAAACTTCTCTCCGCCTCTGTGGGCTTTCAACGCCGCGGGCCACGAAAGGCAGGATAGCACACGAGCTAGCTGAATAGGGACAGGGAAAAAGAAAGGCCACAAAGAATTAGCTCACTTCTCTACCGCCGCCATCACCACCACTACAGCTGGTCACTTATGCAAATCCACTGGCAGAAAGAAATTGAAGCGAGCATTTAATGTTGCCATTGCCCCGGCCATCGTCGTCGTCGTCGTCGTCACTCGTCGTCACTAAACGAAAGCTAGCTAAACGAGATACTACTAAAGCCCGCGGGCGCGAAACTGCCAACAGACGATTAGTAATTGATTAACACTAGCCTTTTAGCGAGCAGGTGAGCTAGTCGGCCAGGTGAGCCAGGCAGTCTGGTGAGTCAAGTTAAACTCGATCCCACAAGCATTGCTACGAGCAAGCGAGCGTACGTACGTACGTAAGTCAATTAATACGCGGTTTTTTCTTGTTGTATCGCTTGTTTTAGGTGAATGGGGCATCGAGTTAACAAAGCAAGCAAGCAGTTGGAGTAAAAGTTGGAACTGGGAAGAGAGAGAGAGAGAGAGAGTGAGTATCAACTTGAACGGACTGAGTGATCCTGGCAAAGCGCACGACGAAGACGATAAGGGAGATGCACGGAGAGAATTAAAGAGTTTCTCTGTATGATACGATCAATTCGAAAATTGGTCTCAATTTACTGCTCATTGGCTCGTTCTTAACACTTCAAACGGATTTCTATCATTGATTTGAACACATGCTACTAATCTTTGTATTCTAAAGCAACTCCACGCGCCGCGCATCTACCTGTACGAGTTGTTGTTTGTGTGTGTGTGTGTGTCTGTGTTATTACTAGTGCTGCCGCCGCCGCTGTTATTACGCGCTTCCTTGCATACGCTGAAAAGTGGCAACAAGTGGTTAGAGAGACAAGTTGCCAGGTAAGCGATGATATGCTAAGTGCGCGCTTGAGCTGTGTGTTCTGGCTACCCAGCAGCTCGTTGCTAATAGCGACAAGTGTTTTCGCGAACTGCGGCAGGGAGGACCGATAGAGAGAGGGAGAGAGAGACAGGCAGAGAGGCGAGCGGGTTGGATCGAGTTGCGCCCGCAGCAAGAGCAATGGTTGGCAAGCGAGAGAGAAAGCAACTAGCTGTTGAAGAAGAGGATCAACGGGTAGATGGAGGCGAGCGCCACTCAATAGCTTCTTCCTCTTCTTCTTCTTCTTCTTCTCGGTCGTCGTCAGCTTCCTAGCGAATCGCTTGCCTCTTCACCCTCGAGATCCCCCCGCTCTCTTGAGTCCATTCAAATGCACTGATAACAACAAGAGGAAGAAGTTGGTTAGACAACAACTTGTTTACATGAAGTTAAACGTTTGCTCTTGGTAACTACCACCAGCCACCTACTCTCATTTTCGCACCCCAACGGGCAATATTCTTAGCTCATGATTCATGATGACTGTGATTTACTACTGCACCAAACCAAACCAAACCATCCAAATCGAATCGAATTGGACCGAATTGAACCGAACTAAACTGAACTGAATTAAGCCGATCCTTAACCATCCTAGAGGGAGGGGAAATATGCAAACAACTTGTTCTTACTTTTGCTAATCTGACTTTTGCTTCAAGTTACTCTATGACTGTGACTATGACTATGAATCTAACTCTCGGTCTCACTTTAGACAGGAAAGCCAAAGCTAAACGTTAACAGATGAACGTTAACTTTGCTCTCATGTTGTTAATTTGTTAACCACCAAACTGAGCCGAAAGCTGATGAGTTGGTTTGAGCTGCGTGTTTCCAATTTCAATCTCTTTCTCTCACTCTCTCTTTTTGCTCCAGTTGATCGGCGGTTTTGGATTCCCTTTTCGTCGAGATGCTCATAGAGCCGAGCTGAAAAGTAGATGCGGGCCACGCATACCAACACCAGACTCCAACCAAAAACCACACGAAAAACCTTTACCTGGCTTCGTTCAGATTTTTAATGAACACTGGGAGTCAATTAATTAACAGCCAAAGCGTCGAGCTCTGTCTAGCCAGCTGGCTGAAGTTTCAAATCAAATATTCGATTTCCTTTCTACAGCTCAAATGAGTGAGTGAGTGAGGGAGCGAGTGAGTGAAAAAATTGGACTTTCACTTCACCTGATCATGAATTTTAGTCGCAGTTCATTATGATCATGAACTTAATAGACTGCCACTTGACTGTTCACTTTTTATCTCTCGCCCTCGCTTAACTATGCGCTGCCAACGGTCTCCTGCCGTCAGGTGGCGTCCAGCTCGCTGGGCGTCGACTAGTTTATTTTCTCGCTCCCACTCGCCCCTTAAAGTTTAGCTCGGGGTGACAATGGCGGCGATGACTACCTGTTTCGTGGTCGCCGTCAACAGGTAGTCTCTCGGCCGACGAGTAGTGGCGACTCGGCGACAACCAGTTGGACCTTTAGCGGCGGCCACGGCGGCAGCAAACAATTATGACAAACAGCTAGCTTGGCGGCGGCAGTTGTTCGTTTGTTTGCTCGCTTGCGTCGCGCAACAAGCGGCTGGCAAGATGAACTCGTCGGTCTTGGCCGCTGAATGGACTAGCAAATGAATGAGAGAAGAAAGTTTTACGCTTGGCTTTCTCTGTCTCTCACTTGGTGGTGGCTAGTGGCCACTTGAGCGTAAAGGAGTCCCCATCGCCCAGCGTAAATTTGTTTGCCTCTTATATGTGTTTGTGTGCTATGGTCTCCATGGCATTCACGCATTATCATCTCGATCGTCGTCGTCAACTTGAAAAGTGGGCAGGAGGGGATTTTAGCTTCTTAACTTGAAACTGCAAGTTTAGGAGGGAGAGGGATTAGCACTCCATCTATCCATTTGAACATCCATCCGGTTGCTTGCTGGGTTGGTTGGTCGGCGGGCGAGCGGGCGATAAACTCAAAAGTCGCTGTGGGGACTCTTGAGCTCACAAAGGGAGAGATGCAACTTGGGGTCCATCAGCATCGTAATCGCCGTCACAGTCGTCGCCGGCTTTGGTTTGCAAGAGACGGATTGTCGCGCACTTGACAGTGGTGGCCTGGTGGCGAGCACCTGTTGACTGTGTCCAGCGCGTTTGAAGGTGAGCCGAGAGATGCTCTCAACAAGTGGCCAATGGTCTCGCCGCCAAGGCACTAGACTGAATCGGATCGGATCGAATCGAATCGGACTTGACTCGACTGGAACGGACTGGAACGGACCGGACAGGAGTGGACATGTCGCGCAATGGTGGCGGCAAACAACAAAAGAGGACCTCGCATTTCATTTCATTTTATTTCATATCTCTCTCTCTCTCTCCCTCTTCCTTTCACACACTAACACTCTATGGCGCCCAGCCATTCAGCGTTTCGCGATCCTTTCTTCTCCCTTCTCTCTTCCCCAATCCCTGTCTTGCCTGAAACACAATCACTTGAACTCGATTGAACCCGCTAGTCCGGCGGCAGCGAGATACGACGCGATGCTGAGATGCGAGGAGAGAAGAGGCGACGTAACGCGACGCTTGACGGCCACTGCGACGGAAACGACGCGAGGTCTTAGCGTGAAGGTTATTGAGATGAGCTACCTGTCTTGAGTTAGCGCCACACAACAGAGCAATCACCACGACCACTAGCAAAACTTGCGGATCAAATGAGAGCGGCAAATCGCTCTCAACTTTGGGGGATGCGATGGAATGTGTGCGCCGCTCTAGTTGCTTGACTGTGAGCTCCCATGCTGAATATTGGCCACCGACTGAAACTAAGTTAGTAGAATGAACGAGAAGATTACTAAAGACTTGCGACGATGCTATTGGAGTGGTAACGAGACCAGAGATGGAGCGAGAAGTTAACCACTAAGAGCAACGGAACAACAATGATGAAATATCGTCCGATATCAAGCTACATGTAGCTAGCGAGCGAGCGAGCGAGCGAGTAACCAAGCGAACAGGCGACGACCAGATCAGATTTTTTGTTTCTCCTTCGATCTTGGCCTCGGTCTTGGCATCTCGCGCGTTCCTTTCCATTAACGATAATAGACTGACACACACTGACTTTCCCTTTTTTCGCTAGACACTTTTCCCTCTACTTTGCTCTGTTTTTCTCGCTTCCATAGCTCGCATCTCTCGCCGCCGCCGCCACCACCAAACTAAACGGGCAATCCTTTAGCTTTCGTCCGTTCGTCAGGTAGAGTTGAGCGAGCGAGAGATGAAACAAGAAGAAAACAACGAGTTGAACACAACAAGAGACCACGACACGAGACGAGACGAGAGGAGACGCGAGCAAAGGCAGCGCGCATCACCATCAATCGGATCAAGGTGATCGCATTCAAGTCTATTGTCCGCTCGTTTTGCTAACACTTGCCAGTTGTTGCTCTCTGTCTAGCTTGCCGGCGAGAGAGGGAGAGAGAAAGAGTTGCTCAGTTTAGTCGCTCGTCGATGAGTTGAGAGGGATTTGGTTAGCTGTCTGTCTGTGATTTTTTCTCCGTCTCTATCTAGTGCTCTTTAACTCGAAGCGAGCGGCAATCTCAGAAAGATGTCGACTTCATTGCGAGGAGCTCGCTTCATACGCGATGAGCTTGCAATTGTTTGCGGCCAAGGCGATCGAGTGAACCACTTTGCTTGCGCGACTGTTTGTTATAAAGTCGCCTTGTGAGCAAATTTATCGGCATGACGGCGCTAACGCAAACCCCAACTCTAATGCCATCGACTGCAACGACTACAAGAGATTATTATTATTATTATTATTATTATTATTATTATTGTTATTATTGGGCGAAACGAGCGGAACATTGAAACATCTGAGCGAAAGTTTCTCTTTCTCTCTTTATATCGATTGCGTCATCATCAGGCGAGTTAACTCACCTGATGAGTCACAAGAGGGAAGCGCGTGGTTCGATTTAGCGCAAATTCTTCAACTTCCTCTGCCACTTGTTGCAACTGTGAAGTCGAAAGAGAGGCTTGCTGAATCAACTCGACTCAACTTTGCCCTACCCAAATGCATAACCAACAGTTTGTTTGATAGGCATCCTCTCTCTCTCTCTCTCTCTCTTTCTCTTGCTTCTCTAAACTTCTCAGACGAAGCGCAAGCGTTCGCTTCAAGTGCCGCCAGTTGAGCGGAACGATCATGCAATTTTATTGTGAGTTAACGAGAATATCGAGAGCAGGAGCAAGAAAGAGAGCCGCTTCTTTTCTGCTAGAGCCATAAGCAAAAGTGAACGAGCTAACTAGCCAGCGAGGCTAGTTCCCTCGTCTCTTTGCTCATTTTTCCATCTTTTTCAGTAGCTAAAGGTGAGCTGATAAGAGGTACAGATAATGAGCTAAAGTAGAAGTAAAAACAGGAAGCTTATCGCTCGCCATCTTCATCTCATCCTTGCGTTGTATTCAAATCGAAAGCAAGTTTAACTTTTCCCCTCTCTCTCTCTCTGCTTCTCTCCGCGTGTAACGAGATGAGCGATCAATTGCTCATCTCGCTCACAAGCGGCAACAAGTGGCGCTATGAGCTAGGGCCTGCTCATCATCATCCAATCAAGAGAGCTCATGGTTGCGGGCCAACCAATCAATTTGCTGCCTCCCCCTTTTCTCCTTCGCTATTCGGGCGAAGGTGAGGCGAGCATCTCGATCAGATGGAAACAGTGTGTTGATTTCATTTCATTGACTCGTCTCGTCTCGTTTCGTAGTCGTCGCGATCGGAGCAAGAGAGCAGCAGACTCTCATCGACTGGCTAGCCGGCCAGCTAGCCAGCCAGCCAGCCAGCCAGCCAGCCAGCCAGCCAGCCAGCCAGCCAGCCAGTCGATGAGAGTTAAAGGGAAAGCGAGACGAGAGCTGGATGAAAAGTCCCTCGCTTCCATTGAAGTTGCGCATCCGACGTTACGAACCGAGAGACAACAAGAGGGGAACAAGTTGCGGCTGCGCAACACAAGCGGCAACAGCAGTAGCAGTGGCAGCATCGAACTCACACAGACGCGCGACCACTTGTGGAATCCCAAGTGCGAGTTCAAGTAGACGAGCGAGCAGTTGCTATTATTTCCTCTCAGTTTACCTCCAACTTCGTCACTCCTACTCCTACTCCTCCTCCGCCTCCTCCTTTTTCACCTGCGCGGACGACGACGACGCAACAACATGCAAGTTAGTCAACAGCAACAAGTGGCCGCGCGAGCAGATTAGAGCCACTAGTGGTGGTTGTTGTTGTTGTTGTAGTTGCCGTTTCTGTCCAATGATGATGAACGTCGATCGTGACGAGAGAGCGAGACAGAGGAGAGAGGAAGACGATGATGCTGCTGCTGTTGTAGCTTGCAATCAAACCAAACGATCGAACCGAATAAACGACTGAACGTCAACAGAAGCAACAAGTGAGAGTTCAATTGCCGTTTTAAGCCTCTCGCCATTTTGAGCGAGTTACGCGCAACTAAAGTGAGTCCTCTCTCAGCCCATTTTTTCTCTCTCCCTTTCTCTCCCTCCTCTCGCAAGCGCGACCATTCATTTAGCCTACCTGTTGCGTGCACTTGACTTCCGGCGCAACTCGAAGACGCGCAATCAAGATCAAGATGCAGCTCGCTGCAAGTTAGGCGCTTGAGAGTCTAGAGAGAAATAAACACAATTCATTTAAATGTTGGCGCCCACTAGTGGAGCAGCGAGAGCACACAACCACGTGTCACGTTGGCCCCTCGATAGAATTCGTTTCTTTGAGCATCCCAAGTGAGCCTGCCGCTAGGACTCTGGGAAGAAAGAGTGAGAGATACAGATAGACGGACGGACGGACACATTCCGACGCACGATTCCTTCAGGTAGAAACCTAGAGTTGAGAAATTGAAGCTAAAAACAACAACGCGGACGACGAGGTACGAGGCCAAAGAGCTTGAGAGGAGCAACAGATCCCAGCGCACAACAATCGATTCTTATCTCACCTGTAAGAGGGCGAGCGAGTGAGAGACACACGCAAACGCACGCACACCTCAGCGAGAGCGCGACACACAGACAGTCAAATTGCGTTCGAAGCAACAAGTTGCAGCAGTAGTTGCACGCGCAACCAACTTCACCTGCGGCACTCAGTTAGTCACACATCCAGTCAGCCACACATTCACATTAGTTGCGGGAGAAGTGCAACATTTGTTATTCTTGCTGCTCTCTTTTTGTCGCTCGCGGGCATCGGGAGTCGAGTTAACTCAATTAATTATCCTTTCAATAAGAAGTAAGTGAGCAGCAGCAGCAGCAGCAGCAATTGAGGCCAATTAGTGAGAGATGCTCATTATTTGGTGGCAAAATTTACTTTTTAGCCAAATTCAAAACCAAAGCCCCGAAATCGAGAGAACTTTTTGCAAGAGGCACATGTGAAATCGATACGCACAAATCACTTCACTTTACCTGAAAGTCAACTCGTCTCTCGCCAAGTCAACTTTAAGGCTTTCAATTCCAAATCCAATTTCAGTTTTTTTTTCAATTTTGTTTTCATTGTTATGTTGTTTGAGTTTGAGAAGCACAGAAGTGAAGTTAAACAAGCATCAGAAAATATCTCACTGTTTCACCATCCATCTTTATTGTCAAATTTCAAAATCTTACGAGTTAATCAAACCAAAAATGAACCCAAACATCGACTAGAATCAACCAAACGAGCAACTTTTTACGCACCCAATTCCAAATACCAACCTTATAACTAACTCAAATCACTCATTATATACTCGTTCAATTACTGCGCAACACAATCGAACTTCAAAAAACAAAAACGACGAAAATTTCGGTTCAAATTGACCGTCAACTTGAATAAATCACGCTAACAAACGAATAAATAATAATCCTGCAGGTAAGTGTCAGTTAATCTGTTGAGTCAAGGTTGTTTAGTTGCAACATTTGCTCGTTCTCACAGAGGGAAACGAGATCGTCAACTTGACAAGTGTCATTTGTGCGCCACTTGCGCTGGTCAATTGGCTAATCCTTGTCCGGGCCAAGACTTTCGATGTCAACTGGTTGGAGGAAAGAGAGACAGACAGACAGACAGACATAAAGAGAGACAGATGGATAGATAGTCCGATGGGTGGCCACCAACAGGCGGTGGTTCGATAAGCTGGCGAGCTAAATGAATCATTGCAGTGAGCGAGTTGCAGAAAAGCTTGGCGACAACTTGGAGAGATATGCCACTGAGACTTTTGGACTGTGGTTCTTGGTCACAGTCTAGGTCGATTTGTTGCGAAATTGCTGTCGTTTGGCCGGAATGAGTTGCAACAATTCAACAGCAACAATCACCAAGACCGAGGGTTTGTCCGAGTTTTCCCAACTCTCACTTGGTCTCACAGACAAAGGTCTTCATCGAAAATTTGTTACGCTTACGATGTCTCTTTGGGCTCGAGCAACAAGTGGAACCTTTCTTTATTAGCGCCAACAAACAAATGGCGGAACTTTGGGAAGGGAGAGGGAAAGGGAAAGGTTTGTGAGTTGGAGCGAGCGGGTGAGTGAGTGAGTGAGTGACTTGGTGAGTCAGTCGGTCGGTTAGTAAGTTAGCGAGTAAGTGATCATTTGCATCATTCATCAACAAAAACTTGTCCACCTTCTTGGTGAACTTTGGAAAACGAGAAGTGGGAAATAACAATTGCTGCTTTTCCGTTGTATATGTAAGTCTCTCTCTCTCTCTCTCTCTGTGTGTGTCTGTGTGTTTACAAGGTACACTACTCGGTTCAGTTGTTGGTCAGAGGCCGAAACATTGGTAGCCCTTGCGAGGCCGTTGCAGGTGAAGTGACGCAACAGCGCCATCGCCGCTGTTGTCACCGTCGCAACCACCGCCGCCACCTGTATCGGAAACGCTGGCCACCTAGATGTCCGGTTGCGCAACGCTGCAAGAGTCTCGCTAACTCACTCACCCACTCACCACCTACAGTTCACTTTTTTTCTATCTCCCCTTTCTCTGGTGTGTGGTGTTGGGCGAAACTGAAGCCAGCCAGCCAGCTAGCTAGCGACTCCCTCGAGCTTCAGAGGCTTACTTTCGAGGTGAAAGTATGGGTAGTCATTGCTGGCCCTTTAGTTGGCAAGCTGACTAACTAACTCTAGCATGCAATTGGTTGCGCTTCGCTTAACCTGCCAGGTGAGCGGCTGGTCAGCGGCACCTCTAAGCTGGCCAACTAGAAGACTCGGGAGTCAGGTGAGCTGACTGGCGGAGTGAGCAGCACATGTGGCCAGAGTACAAAGTGAGTTAGTTGGTTTGTGTGTCTTGTCTAGCCTACAAGTTTGTCCACTTTGAAGTCTAGTTATCATCGTCATCACCATCATCATCATCATGATCATAGTAGCTGCCGCCGCCGCCGCTGCAGTGGCAGTAGAGAAGGTAGTGGTCTTGGTGCGTTAGTCGGCCAGTGATATTAGTCAATGTCGTCGTCGTCGTCGGAGTCGTTGGCGCTAACATCATGTCTCACTAGAGTGCACTAGTCTGCGCAGCTCAATTCGCACGACTAGCTGACTATTATCCCCATTGACAGCAAGCGTCGGAAACATTCGTGAATACAAGATCAATTGGATCTGTCTTGAGTCTGTCACTTTTGAAGCCACTTTTGCTATGGCCACTGCCGCAACCAATACTAACATTTCTCATCCCATCCGCAAATCATCACATCACATCACATCGCATCACCGGCGCCATTGCAAATCGTTACGTTGCATCGAAACGCATCGCAAAATAACATGATATAATATAATATAATATAATAACAATACATAACTCGCAGGTCAACTGAACAAATCTCCGAACAGGAAACAACTGAAGAGGAAGATTTAGGCGAGGAGCGAGAGCAAGAGCAAGAGATTGAAGACGAGGAAGAGGAGGAAGAAGAGCAAGACGAAGAGGAAGAGGAGGAGGAGGAAGGTGAGAGCGAGGAGGGCAGAGTTACAGGTGGCTCAAACGGAGGCCACAATCAGCGACAGTACAAGTGCAATCAGTGTCCCAAGATCTTCAAGTGGAAGTCTAATTTGATCAGACACCAAATAGCGCACGACGAGAGCAGGCGTTACATTTGCGAATCCTGCAAGAAGGTTTTTACTGATCCATCAAACTTACAGCGCCACATCCGGTCTCAGCATATCGGAGCTAGGAGTCACGCTTGTTGCGAGTGCGGCAAAACCTTTGCGACATCTAGCGGTTTGAAGCAACATCAGCATATCCATTCAAGCGTTAAGCCGTTCAGGTGCGAGGTTTGCTGTAAGGCGTACACGCAGTTTTCAAACTTGTGCCGCCACAAGCGAATGCACGTGAATTGTCGCATGCAAATCAAGTGCAACAAGTGCGAGCATCCATTTCCAACTGTAGCGGCGTTAACGAAACACAAACACTTTTGCAGCTCACTATCCAACACGACATCAAGCAACAACAACGACTCTGGTCTAGGTATCCCGCTTCCGATTACGCAACAACCTCCCCGAGTTGTTCAGCCAATTAATCAGCAGCAACAGCAACAGCATCAGGAGAACCACCACCGGAACCAGCGCCGACAACAGGTGGCTCAGCAGCAGCAGCAACAATTAGTTCAGCAACAGCAACAGGTAGTGCAACAACAACAACAAGCAGTTCATCAGCAACAACAACATCATCATCATCATCAACTACAACCACAACTCCAGCAACAACAACAACAACAGCAACATAACCAGCAACTCTTGGCCTCATTGGCACTCCTCGCTGGCCTCAACAATTTACCTGAACCTCAAATTCAGCAAGCACCACCAATATCATTACCATTACCCTTACCATTAACACTACCACTACCACTGGTAGCACCACCGCAGCCGCCACAACCTCCACCACCAATCCCACAACAACCCCCGCAACTGACAACCACGGCCACGGCAATTCAACAAGGCAACAACCTGTTGGGTCAGTTGCAACAATTCCTCCACCAGCAACAACAAGCACAAGCTCTAAGTGATCAGCATAAATTGCAGCAAATTTTGGCCTTAGCTGTGGCCGCAAACGCACTAAGCAAACAGTCAGGCGGCACAAACCCAGCCGCCAATTTTAATCCCGATCACCATCATCACAATCACAATCATCACAGTGGTGGCAGTGGCGGCGCCGGAAGTTACCTCTGAGTTGGGCTATTATCTAAATAGGATAGAAAAATTAATAGCTTTCAATTTATCAACTCACCATCATCATCATCCAATTAACTAAACTCAATCAAGTGAGCGAGAGCAGCAATCAGTGGCGAGTTAGGATGAGGCGAGCGTTTGGCGGAAGTAGCGGGGCCAATTTGGAGACGAGCCACAGTAAGAATGATCTCAGCACTGGAAGCAAACAACAGCAGGGAAGCACTGGAGTTAGGGATGAGTTCAATAATAATAACAAGAACAAAATGATTCATACCAATTTGGAATTAGAAGGCGAAGAGGATGACAAAGATCATGAGATTGAAGTGGACAATTTGGAGGAGGGAGAAGAAGAAGAGACTGTAGCCTCTTTTGCTCAACAGACAACAAATGAGATAAAACCACAGGATGGCCGCCATCACAGGCGGCCGCATCAGATGAGAGTATCATTGATGGACGCGAATGTGCACGATAACAACGAGGATAATGACGAGGATGACGACGAAGAACAAGACGACAACAATTACGAGTACAACAACCGAACTCTCGATACAAATGACGAGCAAGCCGCGGAGATTGACATTGAAATTGAGGACATTGATGAGGATGAGGAGGATGCGATGAACAATGAGGATAATAATAACGTCGACGATGATGACTCGCGATTTATAATTGAAGACGAGGACGGCGAGGACGAGGACATCGACGTCGACGCCGATGACCACCACAACCATCGAACACCGGAGGAGGAGCGGCGGCGGCGGCGGCGTAAAGCAGCAATGCCCACCTCGAAGCGCACAGGTCTCTACCTGTGCGCTTCGAGAGACCACCGGCCGCTGGATTTGAGCTGTATGACGCCAACAGGCGACTTTCAATTAGCTGACGGCCAGCAGCAGCAGGTGCAGCTACCTGTTGGTGGCGTGGACCCGAGCACAATAGCGGCAGCTATGGCCCTGCTGCAGCAGGCGAGCGGAAGTGACGAGTCCAGTGTGGCGGCTCATCAGGACGGCGAGCAATCGCAGCAAGCCCATAATATTGCTCAATTGTTGGCCGCTCTATTCCAGCAAGTGGCTGGCACAGGAAACGGAACCAGAGGATCTCAACAGCAGCAGCAGCAGCGGCAACAAGTGTCTACGACGAATACAACCACCACTGCCGCCGCCGCCGAGACATCAGCGCATGATCTCATCTCAAATCCATCACCACTTGAGGAGCTGGCCAGTCTGTCGAGCCAACAAGCTCGCGAGCCTCACCTGACGGCATCGTCAAGGACAGGAAGTAAGCGAGCCAATCATAATCACAATAATAGCCACAATCACAACCACACTCAGCCAATGGCAAGAGGCTGGCCCTACTCCTCTCCATCGCCCTCGTCCGGTTCGCATCAAACGCTTGCCGGCTACCCATCGTGCTCCCCCTACGGTGATGATCCCTCGCCCTCGTCGCACAACCACTTGCTCAACACAAACACAAACAATAGCACCAACAACATCGATAGAAACTCACACACAAACCAATACACTCCCGAGCCATTACCACCGCCACCGACCCACCCATTCATGCCAAGCGGCACGCCCACCTCGCTCAACCCGAACCACCGACAGCCAAGTTCCGCTCAGGAACAAATGGCTCTGATTGCCTTGTACCAAATACAGCAGCAACTCCACCAGGACGCCCTACACCAAGCCCAGCAATCGCAATCACATTTGCAGCAACAGCAACAGCAGCATCAGCAACAACAACAACAGCAACAGCAACAGCATAGTGACTTCTCAAGTCTCATTGTTGCGGCGGCGGCGGCCGCGGCTAGAGCTCAGGCATCATCAATGGACCACCAGCAGCCGCAGCAGCAAAATTCCAGGTTAGACCAAAGATTTCAGTTACCTGGAAGCTCGGCGGCTCAGGCGCCATCGAGCACTCGCCAGCAGGCGGCCGAAGCTCAAAGTAGTGTCCAGTTTCAGCAGGCAATGATGCGCTTGGCGGCGAAGAGATCAACTCAAGCCGCGAGTCAGACCAACACCAATCCCCTTGCAATGGCTTTGCAGGCGACTTCCGGTCGCGAGTCCAAGTTCAGCCGACAGCACCAGCAGCGTTTATCGCACACTCTGAGCAATCAATCGCCATTTCCGGCGCAACTTGGCCATCTCCAGGTGCCGACGAGTAACGCTGGAGCGAGTCAGCGGCATCCAGTTGACAGTGGCCACAGTTTAGCTGCTGGCTTGATGAATGAGCAGCTCAGTCGCAGATTGAACGCTGCAGTTGCTCGTCAACAGAGACAACAGCAACAGCAACAACAACAACAACAGCAGCAACAACAGCAACAACAACAGCACATGCACAACCACGATCTCCACTATCGCTCGGCAACAGGTGGAGGACCCTTTGCTGTGTCGATGGGCGCGGGAGTTTCGGGAGCAAATAGTAGTGCGGCAGCGGCGGCGGCAGCAGCAGCAGCCAACGTTGCAGCCACCGCTCAAATGATGACCAAGCTAAGATCCGAAAGATACACCTGTCAGTATTGCGGCAAAAACTTTCCTAGGTCGGCCAATTTAACGAGACATCTGAGGACTCACACTGGCGAGCAACCCTACAAGTGTCGCTATTGCGATCGTTCCTTTAGTATCTCGTCAAACTTACAACGGCACGTGAGGAACATTCACAACAAAGAGCGACCCTTCAAGTGTCGCCTGTGCGATAGATGCTTTGGCCAACAAACAAACCTCGATCGCCACTTAAAGAAGCACACGGAGCCAGTGCCGGCGGGCTGCACCCAACTGATTGCCTGATTTGGTTGCCTCTCTCTCTCTCTCGTTGTCTCTATCTCTGTTGTTAGATTATACACAACAGGAGCAATGGGACTAGAGAGTCGGATAGCAGGAACGAAAACTGATCTCAGCAAATAGATTGATGGCTGACTAAAAGGATGCGAGACGATTTCATTCGGCTTGGCTTGGCCGCAAACTCTGGCCACTTGTTGCGCTCTTCTTGGCCCTTCGGGCTCTGGACTGGGCTCAAGTTGTGGGTGCGCCGGGCGATCGGCGATGAGCAAAGTTGAGCAAATGAGTCAGCCAGTGAGCAAAGGCTACAGTGAAAGTGAGCGTCTGTGGGACAAGAGAAGAGAGCAACAAGTGGCTTGATGGCGGCCGCCATCGTCCATCAAGAGTGGTTGCTAAGTGGCCGCCGCTCTTGGGGTTGCTCTCGGTGGTTAGCTCGCTGGACAGGTGGGTGCGCCAGAAAAAATGGAATGTCCAACGACAAGAAGCGGCTCGTTAACCTGAGCGATCTAGCCAAGCGACAGGAAGAGGAGCTTTGCAGTTGCTTTAGTCAGAGAGTTCGGTTATTAATAAGCAACTACAAGATTGCAACGTCGATAGTTTAACAGTAACAACAGCATCGTCGTAATTATCATTATCATTAACATCAACATTATTATTATTATTATTATTATCATCAATATCGTCGTCATCGTCATCGTCATAATCACCATTAGATCATCAGCATAAAGATCTACAGGATCTCAGGTCAACTTTTAAATTTAAATTACCAAAAAGAGATCGTCGAATGTTCAAGTGGTACCCTCGAACTTGGAACAGTCTCATTGTTTCGTCTTGTAGTGTAGTCGTCAATCTAACAACACCAACAACAACAAAAAAGCACAAGACCACAACCACCACCAAAAATAATACCAGTCACCATGGAATCTCAAGCTTTTCAATCAATTGTACAGAATTGGATCCAGGAAATTGGAATCACCAGACCCAAAGAGTTAAATTTTTCGCCCCTAAACTTTAAAATTTTCATTATCACTATCTTAATTAAAGATTTTGTAAATAGCAACACAAATATATACTTGGAATCACTATTCTTAAGCAACAACAAAACAATAAACTTAAACTTGAACTTGATACCCCCAAAGGATTTTTCGTGTCTCTTGATTTTTTTCCATTATTTAAAGAGGATCGCTTTCATATGGCAACTAGCATCATGTCAACGGGTAGGTTGCGATCGATGGTAATGTTTTGTTACGCATATGAGATGAGAATGATTAAAAAGGGGCCCCGGGAGCCCGATACTAATATCTTCTCAGACGCACATGGTATCCAAAGAGAAGTTAGGAATTCAGATTCATTTCTATAGGAGCCAGGTAACTGGGTGAGTTCGTGACAGATACGCATCTGAAATACCCTCTAATCATACTGAATGTGGAACATCGGTTGCTTGCGGAATATCCGTATTTCTGCAGTTGTATTCTTGAAAAATCAATTTGCTCAGTAATTTCAAACATAAATCCGAAAACCAGGCTTTATTATCTCTTTTAATTAAGAAGTTATACCCTACAAAGCGATAATTAGGCCCCAAGAGGGTATTGTGCATATCTCCGGAACCCTGCACTTCTCCGACCCCATTAAAGGTGCAACAGATCTGGCCTACAGGTGTACAGAATTGGTCCAACTTTGATACCTACAGCGCATGTGGTACCTTGTGGGGCCTCTCGACCGCCTAGAGCCAGGCGTCCGGATGTTTCTCGTTTAGAGATAGGAACGCTCTTGAATGCGCGCAGGATCAATCTGCCAAGTCGAGCTGGTTACACCGAAGAAAACCGCTTCTTAAAGTCAGCTCTAATTCCAAAGTTATGATAGCTAGAAAGAAAATAAACACTGCAATCGACTCAGAAGTTGAATTCTGAGCATCCGGTTGCCTCATATGTCTGCTATCGTGTATATTTTCTGGAATACAGGTGTCACAAAAGAGCAGTTTTCTTTTCCACGTTCCGTGCAACTTGTCGATTCGAATTCGAGCGCATTTTATAGTATTTTCATCTCTGAACGAGTGTAATATGGACGCCTGGCTATGGGTGGTCGAGAGGCCCCACAAGGTACCACATGCGCTATAGGTATCAAAGTTGGACCAATTCTGTACACCTGTAGGCCAGATCTGTTGCACCTTTAATGGGGTCGGAGAAGTGCAGGGTTCCGGAGATATGCACAATACCCTCTTGGGGCCTAATTATAACTCCAAATGGTTTAACTCCATTATTGATAAAGATTTTCTAGATGTTTTTCTAGTATTGAGATGTTCTTATAGCAAATGTGATAATGAAAGCAAAAGAATGTCCGTTTCAGCGCTCAATCATCATTGAGGGGGTTCGAGGCCAAAAGCTGAAGTTGAGGCTACTTCCGGTTGAAGAAGCTTCGCAAAGCCATTCGAGGGTTTAATGCCTTAAGCCTGTCCATATGTAGTGGGATCTCTAGGGGAATTTCGATACAGCAAAGTAGTCAACTACCATAGACTCCAACTTCATTGTTCATATGAACTCCATGAAGAGCAACTATTTTGCGATCTAGCGAGATTTTTTCTTCAAATTTCGCTCTCGAACAGGTAATATCACTCTACGTTTGCTCTGCATGTTTGATAGCGGCTGCTCACTCAGCTGATGGATCATAGAGGGCATGCCACCTTTTGATAATTAGATTTAATCACAAAATTTTGATCAATTTCAGCCTGATTATTGCAATCTTTGCTTGTGGTCCACCCCACCGACAATATTCCATGATCAGTGAGTTAAATCTCAATGCTATTTGTTGTGAGATGTTTGTTTTTACCTCCACATCTTCAATCTCTGACTTGCCATCACCTAAGCAAGATGCTAATTTCCACACTTTTCATATTCATCACAATCGAAGGCTGGACCAATCACCAGAGTCATGTACAGGCCATCGAGATTCCAACTTTTCCCAATATTTTTGACAGTGGCCAGTTTGGAAATCAACAAGTGGGTATCATAAGCGAATGGATGGACAATGAACTTGGCTACCAAACTACCGAGGAGTATTTGGATTTAAGCACAGGTAAGCAAGCTTTTTTGGTTAGCAACAATCAACACCATCATGGAATCTTGGTTGATGGCCTATCTGGATTAATGTACCAGTATGAACCCTACAAATGCAAGGTGATCAATATTGCTGGCCACGAAGGCGACTTTTTGGGTCATTGGAACACAAAGGTAAATATTGGTGTTAGAATCAAGGAAAAAAATCGGGACAAAGACGATGATAGAGCAACAGGTGAGGTCAAGACGATACCCATGGTGTTGCACGGAGTTGCAGGTATGTGGCTATACGCTGGCCAGCAAGCTAAGTCTTATTCAACTGAGGATTTTGTATACAGTTTAAGTAGAGATACCTACACTAAGGCTCACATTTGGACTGTACGTGATGATGCCAATGGTGCCGATATAAGATTCTACTTTATAATGTCCCATCAAAATGGCAAACTAACTCCCATTTTAGATACCATTAGGGTTACTTCAGATTCTGATAATAATTTAATTAGAACTCTACGCATATTTTCCATCAATTACAATCTGGAGGAGCGAGTTCATGATGAATTATTTCAAGTGCCCGTGGGATTTGGTTGCTCTCAAGGTGAAACAATGGATGAGATGACGAGTAGAATATTTGAACAGTTTGAGTTTGCAAAATTAAGCGACAGTTTTAAGTTGGAACTCGAGGCAACAGGAACCAAATTCAACCAGCAAGATCCAGGTGAAAAGTTGACGACAACTCAGACTATTGAATTGGCGCAAGCTAAGAGATTTGATGCAAATAGTGACCTTCAGCTAGTTAGAGTAAAAAATCAAGACTCAGATATAAAGAGAGTAATGGACCACAGAACGAATGTTAGGTATGAGATCAATATGAAGACTAGCGACTGTCGAATGGATAGCATAAGTCAGAGTGGTGATGATGCAAGTACTATTAAATTTGAATCAAATGATATGGCACTAAAGATGGATATTAACACAATGAGCCAGCTTTTTGAATTGAAGGACGGATTCAATTTCATGAAGAGAACTAGAGTTAGGAGAAACCCCATCTATGATCGAGAAATTGAATACCTGTACTTTGAAAAGACTTTACCCGCGTCGAAAGAAGCTGCTGCTAAGCAACTAACGCGAATCATTAGGCTTTACTCAATTAATGGACTCGAGGCCAGACTGGAGAGTGTATCAATTTGGATGCTAGATGCTGCGACCCAAAGTAAAGTTGAGGAATTGTATCACTTGAACATCGTTGAGTCCACATGGCTAGGCAATTGGCCAGATTTACCTCGTACCTTTGACATCAGCGACGAGTGTTACTTGAACAACGAGGAGATGAAACTAAACAAGGACTTTGCTTGGTTCAAATTGAGCTACTCCTTGCCTGGCCACCAAATGCAACTAGTGGCCCCACACCAGCTTGAGCTATTGAATCAAATGCACCACCACCTGTTCAAGGATTCGGTTGGCTTCTTTAGAGCTCCAAAGGCTGAGTTGGAATTCAGTGACTCTGGTTTCTCTTTGCGAGTTTTAATGCTCGACCTACCGCCGATACATTTAATGTTTGATCTTGTTGGCGAATCAATGAAATTAAGCTACGAGTCTGGACACAAGAGGAGCCTTATGTTTGAGGTGGCGCCGGATATGAGCCATTGCTCTGAGTTGTGTCGCTTGTATTGGTGCAGGGCAATGAGCTTTTGCTCAAATAACCACCAGTGCATCCTGTCACCTCGCGCGGTTCATCTGAAACCTGTGAATTCTAGCATGGACAATAGTAACCATAATGTATTCCTCGAGAAGGATGAAAAGTGCAACACTTATGCTAGCTCCCAGGATCGTCCATACAATTCTATAGATACAATTATGGAGTCAAATCTCAATCTTCTAATAAGCGAGTGTCAGCATCAAAATTATCAAAAAATTGAGTTGCCCAAGATGCCGGATGAGTTGAATTATGCAAAAGAGGAGACTGGACTTACGGAGAAAGCTTACAAAAAGATTTTGGCTGGATATTTGATGGAAGTTCGTGATTGTTTGCAAATGAACATGAGCCCTCAACTTGCAATGAGCCTCTTTCTTGGTGGCCGATTGATAGTTATGTTGCCTGATAAATTTGAACTCGATCAAGATCCTCTGGTTCAATTCGATCTAATTAGACAGGATAATCTGGAGGATGCAACATTTAGCGGCGAAACAACAGAGGCTGCCTTCCACGAGGGACTCCCGGACTACAAATACAAATTATCCTTTGGCGACAAGAAGTTGAATGAGAACTTGATTAAGATTAACGGATTTTCCTTTGATCAATGCTCTTTGGCTTGTCTCGATGGAAAATGTGCGTCTTTCTCCTATTGTTCGAGTAGAAAGGAGTGCATAATGACAAATGTGAACAGCACAGAGTATGCGTTGAAGAATCAGTTGGTTGAGCTGGATCCCGATTGTGTCATCTACCAACGCGACTTCCTGACAAACTTTCACCAGATTCCAAATGTGAAAGTCCCGCGGGAATATGTGAAAAAGGTACAGTCTCATGGAGCGTCGGAGTGTGCATTATTTTGCATGCAAGAATCGGAAACCACCTGTTTGGCCTTCGATTATTGCACCTCCCCGACGGCAACTAGCACAGATTCAGACAACAGCGACTTGGCAGGTGATTGCTACTTCCTTCGTGATAGAAACTTTGACAAGCTTGATGAAGAAACAACACTCGACTTGCCCTCAACAAAGACACCCAATCAACACTCGAACAACACGTGCTCGCACCACAGTCGCTCTTACCTGGCCGACTTTTTGCGTATCGAGTATCGTGAAATCAATTACGACTATCTGAAGCAACTAAAGTACTCCCAACGAGAGGGCCAATCAGTGTACAAGTGCGCCGAAATTTGCGCCCTAGAAACGGACGACTGTAGCGCCTTCCAATTTTGTATTGATCCAACTAGTCACACTTCTGGTCTGATACAAACTTGCATCCTAATTGAGAGCAAACTTCCCACTGGAAACTCTAGCGAGGGGAATCCAAACCAAGTTGTGATCGATGAGAGTGCCGACAACGAAGTGGTTAGTAGTGGCAAGATGTTATTTGGCAATAAGAACTGTCACGTGTTTGCCCTACGGAGTGTTACCATTGAGGCAAGGGCTCGAGAGTTGATCTTCAATCCAAAGCTCATTGGCGGCCATCACAAATCTGAACTAGATGACGGGACGATATTCTCAGCTAGTATGTCAACAGGAAGAACTGTGATGATGTTCTTCACCATACTCCTGTCCTCCGCCACTTTAACCTATGGATTGTTGGTTGCTCGAGAGAATCAGGAATATTTAAGGCAACAGGTGCGATTCTATTGGTGAAAAATACACGGAACTCGAGTTTTTTAATTTTATTTCCCGTCACTTCACAAGCTCGAGGCGAGCCCATCGGATGACGTGGCGCTACTATCGGTGTTGTTGTCATATAACTCTCGAGTAGCTAGGTGGTTTAGAGGATTGTGTTGTTTGACCAGCGGAACAGAGTTTAGGGTAGACAAAGAGAGCTGAGCAAGACTTTAGCTAGTACGGTTCAATCTGCCACTACACCTGTACCTTCTCAATCTATCTCCTGATTCCTCATTGTATGTCATCTCTCGTTATCTTGGAAAAAGAACCACTTCGCCCACTAGATTGAGTATCCAAGTTCAGCCGTCCTTTTGTCGATTCTTTTGGCTTGATCAATATTTTTAGTTAACAAAGCTGCCTCGTCCAAGAGTGCCTTCAGTACATACTCAAAGAATTTCTTCTGGCCCTGGGTATCTTCGACGATATAGTTCATTGACTTCATGTAGGCTCTAACACGATTGTACTCCTTTATGGCGGCGCGCACTCCATTTGCACGGAGCCTAATTTCAAAAAAACCATTGTCGAAGGGATATGAGATCAACTCTGCAGCGGCACCATCATCGAGCATCGATTTTGCAGCGTAGAGAGCGCTAATGATGGGATCATTCATAGCCATTGCCAGCTCGTAGTTCGCAAGAGCCTGCTTTGAATCCGTTGAGAACTTCATTTATTTTGCTGATGCTTCAACAATAGCGGCCAATTCTCTAATTTCCGCCTCAAGGGAACTGGTACGATCTGGGATGAGGGCGCTAACCAAATTAGTGCTGCAGGCCACAAAGGCCAAGATGGCGAAAAATCTTATTGAGTTCATGTCGTTTGTTTGGTCGATTGTCTTTGGTGTTTACTTCCAAAAGACTTGATTAGAGTGTGCGATGTTATATATGGAAGTCAGCAAAGATGCAATCTCTATATATAACATCTATCCTTTCAGTTAAAAGTCTGTGAAGAGTTATTCTAGATGAAAGCAGCAGTTGTTGCGATTGCAGGTATGGTAACTATCGCTATGATAGTGACGACAACCCCACGTGGTGGATACAGTTTTTGTTGTGGTTGTGACGATTGGGACGGGCACACGACGGTGGTGTGAAAATGGTTGTTGCGATGGTTGTAGCTACGATGAAGTTCGAGGTTGAGGTGGTTGCCGCTAGGGCTACCTCATCAACTAACACGACTATGGCAGGTAGAGGTTGTTGCTCTGAAGTGGGGTTTCTTCTGAGGATATGGTAGTTGTACATGTTTTAATTGTTGCCTTCGTCTAGACTACGCTCGCTCTCTATTGCCGAAAAATATATTTGTAGAACTCGAGGGCCGACAACCACTGTCAAGGTAGAGGGAGCGGTGTTGTGGTATCCAAAGAAAGTCATCAAAGGAAACCCCTCGCCCACGACGAGTTAGATCAACCATCTCTGTCTCAATGGCATCATCTTGCTGATATCTGCATCTAACCTAAGAAAGATTAGATTAAACCGTCAACTCGAGTTTTCTGATATTATACAGCTGATGTTTGATTTGTTGAGTCAAATTAGATTCCACAAACTAACGTGAAACTTGAACCTTGCACAAATTTCCTTCATTGGCCATGCTCAGAAAGGGATTTAGCTGGTGACAACGAGATGATCAATGTTGACTTTGCTTGAACAAGATCAGGATTGAGTGGCATTGTTAGCAGGTATTCTTCAATTAACTGGTCTAGCCACAGTGCCTCGACCAGCACCTGTTGCTGATAATGTCGACACATTGAGAGTTCTAACGTTACTAGATGAACCGATCGCTTTAATGGGATTAGTTGAAAGATGAAATAAAGATTATAGCATGTGAAAACATTGCATTTACCTTTTTAGACTTTATCTTGTTTTCAAACCACCTGTTTTTTCGGAACATGTCACCTTGGGTCTCGCCAAGTTACTACGACACACAGGACCGTCCGTAATGATTGAGGCGACCACGGATGCTGCCGTGGTTGTCGTCGCCGCCAGCGTAGCCGCAATAACAAAGCTAAATTTATCGCTTCGCTTGCATCGGGCGTCGGATCCAACTGAAAACTCAGGTAAATATCTCGACGAGAACTCCTCAATTATCAATAAACCAGGGTAAACTAATGTAATATTTAAAATGTCGTTTGCAATGTTCAGAATTGCGACCATAATGAGCTTCTCGCTCGTTGCCTTGCTATCATTATTGGAGCTTCAAGGTGCCATCGCTGCAAGGCCAGCCGGATACGCGGGCATCGGTGACTCTCGAGATGCAGCCATCGGCCACGCAATGAACAAGCTCGAGATGTACGTACTCCAAAAGAGGCCGACATCTGGATTGACCATGGACGAGCTCGAAAGGGCTTCGGCCGAGTATAAGTCTTGGAGCAACTCGGCAAGGACTTATCTGCCCAGGAAGTTGCCGTTGATGAAATTGTTTGTAAACTTTGCATTGATTCCATTGGAAAACTACCAAGTGCAAATTAGCTCCCGAGGAGTGGACCAAAGATTCGAGGCCATGTACTTGGATAGACTCGAGAAGGCTTACAAGACATTTAGGCCAGCTTACCTAGGCCAAGTGTGCGGCGATAAATCTTTCAACAAGTCGCCAAAGATAGACTTGGCCATGAACGCCATTCTGGGCACAGTTCCGGGAGGTGCACCACCTGTAACCAAGAGGATGATACTTGACGCTGAGGCTGAGTATGATTCCTACCTCAAAAAATTGGAGGAAATCGAAACCGCCGACGATATTTATGGAAATCTCAACGAGTATATGCATTCGCTGAATTTGGTCAACAGGGGAAATGTTCGTGCACTTGCCAAGTCGGTCTTTCCAAACATCGATATGGTCGAGACTGATTTGCAGAAGGTGAGAGAGGACCTTTTGGAGGAAATGGGGAGGCGCAACTATGCTGTTAGAGAGGGAAAACTTATTTGGTATGGGCCGGTAGATGTGATTGAATAGGGAACACAATCGTCTAGTTGGATAGATTTAATAATTGTAATGACAATCACAATGATTGAGTTTTCGATCATAATTAAGAAGAATTAATCTTTATTTTTAACAGTAAATCACAAGCCAGAATAAGCGGATAGTAGACGAGACACAATTGAGTTTGACTTTGTGCCTTTAGGCATAACTCCCGATTTCGGCAACAGGAGCTTGCACTCTTGTCCGTCCGGTTTGTAGTTGCGGCACATAGTTTCGGGTAGCCGCGAGGTGACTCGTCTTAGTGTGTTGGATACAAACTGCACCGCATCCTTGCCACACCTCTTTTCAAGTTGGCTGCCAAAGCAAGATTCGAACTTGCGATAGGTGCAGCAGGCTAATTGCAATCGTTTTTGACTTATCTCACCTGTTTGCACCGTGAGCAACTCCAAAGATGTCTGCAGGTCTCTCATGCAAGTCTTTTGATCCTTCTTTTGCATCTCGTTCAAACATTTTGAGTGCTTCAAATACTGACTGCGCAATGAACTCCCTCTTGTGCAATATTCGTTCATTAGTTGCATCGATGAATTGGACGCAAATGTGACAACCTCTCGCTGTAGGGGGGTCATGCAACGGCGAGTGTAGTTGCGTAAGCAGGAATCCGCATCCTTTAGGTGGACACATTGCTTGTTTATTTCCTGATCTGTGACAGCTAAGCCACCTGGCGATTGGGTGAATACCAATAGAGTTGCCGCGCACAAGTCGAGCTCTCGCAAGTGGCAGCTACCTGAGGATTGGGCCTGGGCCCCATGTGAGTTTGAAGTGAGAACGAGATTGACTGTGCGATTTCAAGGGGTTAGTTTTGAGATTTAAGTTTTCGTAGTAGTGATACAATCAACTTCTGTCCTACCACTTACCTGTTAAGGCAACCAATAAAAGAAAGGCGCCATAAATTAGGTTAGATTGATGACGAATCTGCTTCATCTTGATTAGTCTGTTTGTTGAGATTTCGATACTTGATGTCGTTAGTTTCTAAAGCTTTGTAGTTTCGTCGTTGAATTTTTGTGCAACTAACCTCTTGCACTCTCTTGCCTCTCGGACCGATTGAGCTTTGAAACGGAGAGTCGATGTTTGAGTAATTTGACAAACTAAAACTTGCAACTTTTAACTTGTTGAGCTTCCAATTGCTACTGGCTACTGAGAGCTAAAGTTCTACTGATTTTAAACTACTGCGAACACTCTCACTCCTTAAAGCAAGTCACTCTTTACTACCACTAACACTGAAGGCAAAGCTTTGTCTCACTCCCACCTTCAAATTTTAACTTTTCTTTGCCATAACTAAAGTACCCGAACCAATAACTGGGCCAATTTGCCAGTTTATTAGTTTGTCTCTCTGTCGAGTAGCCACATTGCGTGAGCCGCCTGTCGTATCTTTCGCGAGGGAGAAACCAAAGCGGAACAAGGAAGTGAGTGAAAGAGTTTTTATAGACACAGCTGGTGCTTTACCTGAGCTTTCATTGAGTTACCGAGTCTCACCAGTCCACCTTTTCTCTCGAGACGTTTGAGAATCACGAAAACAAATAGTCGTAACTCTCTCTCTGCTCCAAGCTCAAAGAGAGACACTTTGAACAACTGGGTAACTAAACAGTTGCTCTATTGTTGTTATTGACAAATGCATGCACAAGACTCGGTGCAGCTTGATACTTTTAAGAGCATCGCAAGAGCAGAAAATGGGAGCTACAAATGCTCAAGTTTACCCCAGTCACCCACCTGTTGTTGCTGTTGCTCACCTTGAACTGTATCTTGCTTTCAATCAGTCAGATTTTAAAGTCGAGGGACGAGATTTGGAAATCTATGGAGTTATCAAGCAGCAAAATTAGTCGATGCTGCTGTTGAGATGGTGTTGTTGTTGTTTTAGTTTATTTGTATTAGTTCTTTGTATTTGGTGGTTGTGGTGGGTGACAGATTTCGTTTGCTCGGTTGTGTTTTTACAATTTGACTTGAAAAAGTTTGCACGAATCTACGTGGTCAAATCATTTATTGTGGTGCTAGGTCTCCAATTTAATCTCTTGATTGGTGGGGTTGGTGATTTCTTTTTTCTACAAGTCGCCGCCGAAGGCTTTCAAGTTGGTGCGATCGGTGATACAAACAGGTACATACTACAGAGGTAATTGATTGCACAGTGGACATCCGATTTTGCAGGTAGTTATTTTGGTTGGTATCTTGTTTGGTTGTTCGGTCATTGTGATGACGCCAATATTAAGTATATTTTAAATTGGAAGTCATATTAAACGTAAATATTGAATTCAATCAAATATTTCATTTCAATCAGTTTGTTGGTTGAGCTTTTCTACTCTTCTCGTATCCAATCCTATCATTTCATTCGATCTGCTCATTAGTCCATTTTTTGCCATAATTTGAGTGCCGATGGATGATTAGCTAGCGTTAGTCTCTTTTGGCATCTAATAGTCACATCGTCTTCCGGTTTTTAAATTGTTTAAATATATGCTTTAATGTAAAGTCTTCTTTTTGTCTACCTCACGTCGAGTGTCTTTTTGAGTGCGTTTAGTATCAAAATCGAATACATAGTCTAGTCTTCTGTTCTTATATATTAATAATAAGATTAATAATGATTATAATATTGTTAATAGTTTAGAGTTTCAATCATCTATTATGTCAGCATCGAAACGGTAGGTCCCATTAAAACAGCTACTAGGTGAGAGATGATCTTTAGTCAGCCGAATCTTCTAATTTGTTTGCAGTTATGATTGCCATTGGAATATGTAAGCTTAAGTGTTAAATACAATGATTTTTATATACATGAGGTATAATCGTTGATAATTGAATAGATTAGTTTACACGATAAGTTTGCAGTAAGAAGTATTCCACTTTAGTGACCCATTGGCGTCGCTATCGCCGTCGTGTGAGAGAGAGATGGTAAATATATCAATCATATCTAACAATAGTTTTTGTACGCGTTTTGCACGTAGCCTTCAATCTTGAATGCGACTTCAATCATAAATTCCAACTTTTGGTAGCGATTTTAGTTGATTGAGAATTAGATTTATCAAGTTAGTTTTCGGTCTTGATATCAAATCGATTAAGATACTACCAAAATAATCAAATCGGACGAGAGACTTACCTCATTGATTTTGTTGGTTGCCGCATGGATCTCGGCAACTATCTCCTTTAAGCTCAGGTCACAGTACCTATCCTTGAGGCCATTCATGGCTACTGCCATTGATGTCATGGCCAAAACTGAGGGGGCAAATTGGCTCAGCTCCGAGTCTATCATTGTGATTTGATGTTGTGATTCGCCAGGTGGCGCAGGCGAGATTTATGATGAGGAAGAAGAGTTTAGCGTTAGTCTTTTGGTCAGTTGTTTTCAAGAGGTAAATTTGGTTTGAGCAGATGACATCTGCAAATCAATTTGTTTCTTCTATCTCTATCTCTCTCTCTCTCTCTCGTTCGTTCTGAAGTTTCATTTAGCTAGATAAAAACTAGACACGTGAATTCGCGTGAGTGCAAACATTACCATCACTAAGTAACTAACTACCTGGGACACACGCGCAAAGATGAATTCGTTCCGGTTGCTTGCCATTTAAACGGAAGATGTGCACCTCGTATTTGCAGGATAATTGGTGATGCTCAGTGAGCGTGAGATTTCCAGTAGCTCGACTGGTCAGCTGGCCTCTTGGTAACATGATTATGCAACTCTCATTCTATGGTTTGTGGATGCCTCCTAGCAGGCAGATGATTTCTCATGCATCACACGGCAACAGGTGAGATGTTAACGGTGATGTTGCTGGCATTAAAGTTGACAGTGTTGCACAAGCGCGGCACGCTGAGTGCAATGAAAATACGTAATTAAAGAGCCAGATACGTGCAGTCACGTAGTTTTTGTCTAGTTTTGTTTTGTTCGTTCAATTACCCACTTAGATGTTACCTTGGATTTTTGCACTCTGGCATCTCGAAAGTCGATGTACAACTTCCGTGGCGCAGGTGAAACCTCACCAGTGATTCAAGAGGAGGAGGACAAAGGAGAAAACATGATGGCTACTCAACGCTTATGTCGTCACCAGACGTAACATCGGCCCCAACCAAGACAAACCTTCAGGGTCAAAAATTCAGTAGACAATCTGCAGTGTGAGAGATTCTCGAAGCGATCATCGAACTTGAGTCGGAGATCGAGGGGCCGGAAGAGAGGCTCTCAGTGTGAGATAATTTTACTCTACGCGACTTCCTCTCACTTGCCGATAAAATTAAACAAAACTCAAAGGTTCAGTTCAGCTCCTCGGTTGCATGAGAACGAAAGTTTCTTACGCGATTATTCTCTCTTTACTCTGCATTGAAGCACTAGCGGGATAGTTTAAAGGTTGCGATTGAATTTGCACGTGTAAAAGCGAGTGGTTGCTCCGCTCGCCGGCTCTTCCTTTGCCATGTCGATTTAATCTGGTCAACGGCAACCAAGAGTCGAGCGTTCGGCTTCCGCTAACCATAAACAAAATTGTCACTGGCCGCTAGTCAGTTCGTTGGTCGGTTTAAACTTTAAAGCCCTCGAGACTTTTTCTAACTTCTGAAGCAGAGAAGAATCACATGCACACGAGGAACGCGAACCCTCAATTAGAAACCGTAGAGATAGAATTGAGAAGCGCACACATGTTGATTGCACTGATTTACCTGTGCGCCTCTGCGCGTCCGTCGGTCAGTCCGCCCGTCTGCCTACCGCTCAACTGCCAGCTCGCAGTTGAATGGCAATAATCGCCGGACGCGAGCCAAGTGGCCAACTTCGCGTAGGCGGGTCACTGGCCAAGTTCATTATAATCATTGTTTTCATTATCGTTAATATTGGCAAATGGCCGAGCGTTTGGAGGATGTCACCAGTTTTCTGCCTTCCCTCTTCTCCAAGTTAAAAGAGAAAGGAAAGGAAACATCGCTAACGACTTGGCAAAACGCAACGTGTATGCAAACTGTGCGCGTGTTCTCAGCTCTCTACCTGCAACATCCACCTAATTTTTCTAGAGCAAAAGTCGACCTTGGCGATGATTATCAATTTGGTCCAGTTCCTCCCCCAACTTGTTGCTGTTGCTCGCAAGATGTTTGCTTGTTCGAAAGTTTAAAGGTCAGCTAATGCGAGGAGAGCAGATGAAAATGAAATAAATGATAACAAATGATTATTATTGCGGAACTCTTCTCTAGTGGCAGTTGCCGCATCCAAATTGACCCAATTGTTTGCACTCACCATTGAGTCTAGTGAAAACAATTGCTAGCACAAACGTGCGAGGAAAGTTTGACCTCACTGACGTCAAATTGTAACAGGAGAGAGCGAAAGGGAGACTTTAAAGTGAGCAGCTTCAAGGGGAAAAGGAACTGACACTGAGGAGTCAAAGAGAGCAGTTTTCTAACTAGAGTTTAAAATCCCGTTAAATCGGATCATCGTCCTCTAACTCGAGAGTATCAATGAACTCGCGCTCGTTGCGGGGGAGGCGCCGCGAGTTTTCCAGCGGCTCTTGATGCCCTTTTTTGCTCACTAAAAAGTCAGAGAGACAACGAGACGCGGAGGGGGGCAACAAACGGGAGCGACAAGTTGCGGCCGCTGCTCCAATTTCCACTCTTTCTCACTATGGATGTAAAATTCAATTTAGAGTTAAATAGCGTCAACATGAAATGAAACGACTGCTTCGTTAAAAAGGAAGCTCAATCATTTCGCCTCCCGAGAGAAATTGACACAAAACTCGTGTTTGCAATCAAGTGGCCGCTTGCTCTTTGGCTCGTCTTTTTGATGATCCATCGGACTCTTCTGACTCGTTTCATCTTGGTCGTCGTCGTGCAGATAGAGAAACAAACTCCGCCTACCTACATTCGATAGTCTGGGTCGTTGAACTGGCGGCTGGAACTGCAACTCGACCATTCAGCTCAGGGGCCGAACAAATGCAACCACAACAAGGAGGACACAATCACTGGGTTACCTTTGATTCGTTAGGCCGGTATTGAATGGAATGACGGAACATTATGGTCGCTCATGTGGTATTGGTAGTAGTTTGTCGTCGCTGATGTGGCCCCAAAAGTGATTGAGTGTCCCATTGTTGTTTGTACCGCGGCGGCGGCGGCTGCAATTGCAGTTGCAGTTGCCTCTGTAGATATTCGTCCATAAACCGCAATGGTTTCGGCTGAACGAGCATCTACCTTTATGGTCCAGCCAAGTGGCTAGCCGGCTGCTGCTCGATTGATTCGCATTTACGTCGGCTGATGACGAGTTAGCTCCACCGTATGATGCTAATCTAATGGCTACCACGACGATGATCACGATGATGACGACAATTATTTGGCTTTAGATATGAAAGCAAAAGTGTCGAGGATTAAACTTGTTTGGCCACCAACAATAGTAAATCGCGCGTTCTAGTGAAAAAAGTCCGAAAAGATGGGCGACAAATGAGCTGAGGCGAAACTGCAAATAGTAATCTCACTAATTGGGCCCATGAATTAAGGTTTTGGGATTTACAGTGATACTGATGAGCTTAGCGAGAAGAGTAAAGTGACAACGAGGCAAAGCAAATACAAACAACATTCTCGAGGTCACAGCAACGTAATCTTGTCCTTGCACCCAGCGCTCAGTGGTTCAATTACCTGACAAATGACGATGACGTGCCTCGAGTGACGCTGGCACATTCGTATACACGTAGCAACATATGGCAATTAATAAGTTGGTCATCTTCTGTAGTGCTCATGTTGGGCGACAATCTGTTGCCTGCTTGCTGGCTAAATATCAATCAATTTGAATGGTGAATACACAAATCCGGTAGAATGTCGCAATATGCAGATGCAAAATTAGGGAGCGGGAAGTGCCAACGGAAGCGCATTCCTCGCATTCCACGGGCTGATTGATTTTGCTTGCTCATCGTGAAAACTGCTTGCAAAAAGCGGGCAAGCAAATGGGTGCAATCGGAAGGGGACATCGGAAATCATCTTCGCTGAGGAATGCGCATCTGTTCAGTTTTTACCTGTGCTCCTCAGTTTCCGGTGGCTTCCAACATTTATGTCGGTGACGTAAGTTATCTAGTGACCACACAATGTCGAGTTGCAGCATTGAAACTAACTCAAACTTTGAATCTGTCGATTCAAAATGACAATCATTATTGAGAGTTAGTAAATCTGCGAACAAGCGACTTGAGGTAACAGCCACCACGGAAAAAATCAGCTGGCTGGCTGCTCGAGTTTTAATTTAGCGCAATTGGTTAAAGTTGCTGCAATACAGCCATTAGTCTCCCCTGCTCACTTTTGTGCCACTGAAAAACTAAACGCCAGGTGACAACAAGAAAACCCAGAGGTGACACAATCGGCTGGCTGCGCCGGCACGCGTTTGCAATCTGCCACTTGATTTGTGCATGAGCTTTGCCTTCAATGTACCCATTGTAGAAACTACTGCAAACAACTGACATTGGCACATTAACCCAAAGTGGGTTGGCCACGAGCCAGGGCAGTGGGTTTGCAATTGCGGCCACCTGCGCGCTAACTGGAGCAAACAGACGGACGGACGGGGCAAGCGCGTGTTGCTGTCGCTGAAGCCTCTGAAGCAACAGGCGACAATCTGCTCATGCGATCGCCACTGCCAACAGCCTATGACTATGGTGGCGGCTCTTCCCCTCTCCTCGCCCCCATTGCCGGTTGCCATTTAAACTTTAAAGTCCGCAAATGCTCGCCGATCCATCGAGAGTTAGGAAGAGAAACTGAGCGCCGACTTCCTGGCTTGTGATCGAGTTGCATCATGATAAAAGACAAACGCAAAAGCGAAACTATGGCAACCAAAGAAACTTACACTCACCGAGTTGAATTGGATTGAGAACACAATGGCCACCGGCGAGCTGGGCTCAGTATCGCTCACTTGGGTCGCGTGGCATTTGGTGTGGAACTGGGGGAATGGTGAAGTAGGGAGCATAAAATAGGAAATAGGAAAAAGTGGCCAGCTTACCTAATGGATCAAATGAAACTGAAACCAAAATGGAAGCCACACTGAACTCTCACTTCTACTTGGAGTTGTAGAAACGGCAACAACAATAACAAACTGTGACACATATAACTCACCAGTTTAGCCATCTGATTGTCACTGGCCATCGCAATGGCGACGGCGGCGGCGGCGCGCGACTGGCACGCGCAACAATCGTCCAGCTGACCAGTGAGCAGGGTGGTTCAAAAGGTAGAGTTATAGCAGTCGACCTAGGAACTCGAATGAATACCCCACAATTGGGAGTACGTAAACAATGCGACTTGCACGAGCAACACGTAGCAGCAGCAGGCGAGTCGTCGGCTTTCGATGACCCACTAGAGGCAGCCTGTTGCGCCACACCGAAATCGACAGAGCGAAACCGCCGACTCTTTTGCTGTGATGACAAATAATCTTCGTCAGCTGAATCAACTCTGAGGATTTTGCTGAGTTTTAATTCGCCGACGGCGATCAAATGCGAGCTAAGCGAAGACTTTTATCCCTGACTCCTAAAAGCAAAAGTCGTTAACGATTAATTGTATTTTCTATTCACTTTCCTCTCTCTCGCTCTCTTTCTCGCCCTCGTGGGCCGCAAATGACCCAATAACACAGTTAAACTTGATCGCACAATTGGGCCAATACAATTCAAGTGAATCAAAAATCCAATAGCAAATTGCTCGCTGGATGTTAGATCACGGGATGGAAGAATCAAGCTTCTGTTATATTTTTTGTTGTGGGCCGCCAAATTGATAATAATAAAAACTCTAGTCATCACAAGCCACTAATGACGATGGGCTCTCGCTTGTATGGATAGATCTCGGTGAGGAGAAGTAAGCAAATAGAGGATCAGGAAGAGCGTAAGCAGAAAACGAGCATTGGCACAGGCTTGCTGCTGTTTTTGTTTGTCTGCAACTAGTGGTCGTGGCCTCCGTTTTTCCGCCATCCCAACTAGACACAATCAATCATCGCGTTCCAGTGACTAGCCACCGGTGGCTAGTAACTAGACGAAGCGGCTAGTGCACTGCAAATCAGCATCAGCTACTGCCATAGAGGAAAAAGCAGCAGCAGCAACAACAGCAATACCAGTAGCCATATGATATCAGCTCGATTATTTTTATTGCCGCCACAACAACAATAACAGGAGCAACTCGACCAATCTACCACGACCATTGCCGCTAGCACAAGCGGCCTGCAGGCCAGTCGACAACCACTACTAGATGGAGTTCCAGAGCCACCAATTTCTTTCTCGTAGTTTGGTGTCAGATGATCTCTAGCGAGGACATTGCGGTGACTAACGGGTTGAACTAACCAACGCATCAGCAGGGACAATGTCATGGCCTTTATGGCGCCACTCGATGTCTGGTGAGTCTTGTGGTAGATTTGTCGCTTGTTGTTTTGAAGGACACTGGGGGTCAAGTAGTAATTATATTCAGATTATTATATCATTAGCTGCTCAACTGTTGGTTAGAGATACCAATAACGAGTTGGTGTCAAGTTCTCGACGACGGCCATGGTCTCGACGGTAGATCAGAGAGATGCCGCAACTTGATAAGCTCCTAATTGGTTGTGGAGTTCACGCAAAACTTTGATCGGGTTGCCGGCAACTGCGCTTGGGTTGCGAGTTGATTGAATGATGAATGGCACCAAGTTCAAGTTTGCCCATTTAGAGCAGATATAAGTAACACGAGCTTGCTGGCGGTGAACCCGAAATCATCGTTTCATTGCCAAGTTTTGCATTCAAATTAGGCGACAAATCAGTAGAGCAACTTGTCAAAATTTCTCGCCAATTGAGACGTACAAACGTCAGCCTCGATGGCGACCCAAATCGATCAGATTGCAAGCAAACCCATGACTTGAGTTGACTTGATGGTTGCTCCAACACTTTGTCGTCGTCGTCGTCGTTGTTGTTGTGTGGCACTTGCACGATTAATTAATTAGCAGGCGACAACTTGGCGTGGGGCCTCTTGTAGCACTTCACTGGTCGTTGGCTGCCCTGAGAGGTGCGCCATAAGTTCATTGTTGATTGGCAAGAGTGAAGAGAGAGAGAGAGAGAGAGAGCGAGAAAGCGCGCAACCCGCTCGTTGTCATTCAACGAAAAATATATTCACGACCACTTGTTGCCGCTGTGCTAGATGTATGTATATTACAAACCAACGTCATCATCAGGTGCAAGTCCAGCTGCGAACTGAACTTCCGGCTGACGAGTCGTCTTGTGCTTCGGAGAGTGAGTAAATTTGACTGGTAGCAACAATTAACTGCTAATAGGAAGCCAATCAAAGGAGCAATCAAAGTCTCTATTGTATTTGAGTATGCAGTTCCATCAGACACAAGCGGCAAATCAAACAATGGAGTTTCCCTGCCGAGCAATGGCAACAACAACAGCAGCAGCAATAGCGAGATAAACTCGTAACGCTTTTGGTGGCGCTTAATAAGTTATCATTAGATATAAATCAACGCAAACACAATCAAATGTTTACTTTGTCGCAATAAGAATAATAGGCGACTTGCTGGCTGCGTTTAACTTCACCAGCTTGAAGCAAACGAGTCTCTTGTTGCACTTGGGATTAGTTTGATTGTTAGTGGGCTTAGCAATGTATCAATTTTAGTATGTAATAAGGCAGGAGCACAACCAACCTGTTGCTTCTGTTTCGTTTTCGAAGCCCAGTTGGCAAAGAGAGACAATTGGGTTCATTTGGCACGCGTTTCGCGTTTGGTCATTCTCTCTCTCCCTCTTTCATGCTATCTTTCCTTCTGAAGCTCCAAGTTGGGAACACATTCAAATGTGCACACAATGAACATGCAAACACAATGATGCTGAAACCAGACATGAAGTTTCCTCCTCCACCGCCAAAATCGACGACACAATTGAATGGAATTGATTGGCGGCCACATCGAATGCTAAGCAACATGGCACAACATCATATCAATCGGCCGATTGGCAGCTAGATTATGAGTTATAAATCATCATAATCATAATCATCGTCGTCGGCTAGTCAAGCAGTAGTACGAGCAGCCTCGTCGGCTGGTTCATTTGGTTGGACTTCCTGATTTTAATGCTCCTTCCATAGTAGCCGGCGTAGCTTGCGCAAATCTGCTCAGCTGGCAGCGCGCCACTCACCTGCCTTCAAGTCAACGTCGGCGTCCTCGAGAGTTTTGAACCAGCGGATGAAAGTTTGATGCAATCATCGAGGTTGCGTCAAACTAGAGCAGCCGGCCGCTTGGTTCGTCTGCCTGCCAGTTAGCCGCCCCCGCAGCTTGAGAGAAGCCACCCGAGCACAGGGAAGCGACTTGCAACTTCCGCTGAGCGTCGGTTGTTTGTTGTACTAGTTGTTGCTGAAAAAGAATATCTAAAACCTCAAACAGTCGATGACGTCGATTTTGTTGGTTGCAAATAATAAAAATAATGATAATTTCTTACGCGTACAGCAGCAGCAGCAGAAGCCAATGGGCGCATTTAAAAGTCCTGATGCCGCTGAGAGACACTACGAGTTGCTTTGGTGGCATTAGAATATGCCTACTAACGACGCGCTGCGGATGAGAGTCCAATGCATAAATTGATGGACACGCGACGCCTGACACCACCGCCAGCTGTGGGCCTCAAAAGCACAACAATTGCCGACACAACAACAACCACCAGTTGCGTCGCAAGTTAAGCGCATCCTGTGCCACCGAATGTAGCCGGCCGGTTGGTTATTCGGTCGATCGAGTTGGCCGCCCCCTCAGCCAAGTTTAGGCTAGTGGTGTTCAGAGGCACACACTAGGCCACGGTCACTGTTTGATTTGTTGCGTGGTGGTTATCAGTCTCTTTTCTCCGGTTTTCCAGTGGACGGCTGTGGATAAATTTTGCGCAATACGCGACAATACATCGACGGACAGACACATATTGACGCGACTCAATGGATAGTGCGCTAATGAAAATGAGGTCTCGCTCATTGAGGCCTCAGCTGTGTCGTCGCTCCTTGCTTTTGGCTAAAGTGAAAACATCCACCGAGAGCCAAGGCGCGACGGAAGTTATTGTCCTAGCCAAATCCTAGGCCAACAAAACTACCGGGCCGATGCAACAGGAAGTCTTGCGATCCGACGGCGATGGCTGCCGGAAGAGAAACCTCTTGGCTCCGTTCTTTGCTCCAATTTCCGAAGCTACACAATCGATTTAGTTCAGCTTATGCGGCGTCTGCATTGACATTTTGCCCACGTCGAGAGCTAGCAAAAAGGCGAACAAATTCCCATTCTCTCCCTCTCCTTCGCCAGTTGAATGATTGCAGCCGATAAAATTGAGGAGGCACAATGCTCCAACTCTCGGTCGGCTAGTAGGCTGGCTTGCTGGGCAAGCGATGAACGCGTTGTTGCGCCATCGCATGATAAACGACGACACAGATCGGCCCTTTAATCTGTAAGACCACGAGTGACTGCGGCAGCAGCAGTAGTAACAAGCAACAAGAGCAACAAAAAAGAGAGGCGGAGAGGAAGCGACAATTCGCTCGCAATATATCCTACGTGAGTGAGTGTGTCGCATGGATTTAAAGCCCACTAGTTGAATTTAAATGTGCAGCGCGTTCAACTAGTGGTTTGGGGCCCAGAACGAACGCGTAACACTCGCGTACGTGTTTCTTACATCCCGTCCGCTGACGGCGCTCTTCCCGCTACTCGCCTCCCTCCAACTCCGCGACTCTAGCGTGGCCGTCATCATCAGTGTTGTCACCAGATGAGTGCGAACATTACCGGCAATTCAAGCTCCAGCTCCAGTTGCTTGGCCTGATCGGCTGCCCAAGCCAAGCCAAGCCAAACCCTAAGCGGACGCAATCGAGTGTAGGTATCGTAATGCGCAACCAATCGATCGGTCGAATGGATGCATCTAAACCAACCAACGAGAGATGTCGACTTCCTCTCGCCTCCGAGCAGTCGGCTGGCCGGAAACCGGAGAGCCTACTTCTTGGTTTGCGTTGTTTCACAACAATCGCATAGCAACAGAAGCCTCGGCGACTCGTAGTCTTTGTTTGTGGCCTGCTTATTCAGATCACTAAAACTAGACAGCAAAAAAGTCTCCGCTAGTTGGCTCATTTACTGAATGAGCCGTAGATGTGGGGTGCAAGAAGCGCAGACAAAAAATAACAACGCAGCCCGCTCACTGGCCACAAAGAGAGAGAGAGAGAGAGAGAGAGAGGAAGAGAGAAACTTTCGATCGAGTCGAAATCTCGCAAGAGTTCAGGTAAATATTGTTGTGCTCACAAACGCAAGCAAACGCCAAAATGAACGATCGGCTGATTCGCTGTCTTTGTGCGGTCGTTGTTGTTGCGACAACAAGAGCAGCAGCAACAGCTTGTTGCGTCACTCGCACTCTTTGTCTTTCGGCCTGCAGTGTGTGTGCCTGTGTACATTACCTTTTCCTCTTTGCTTTGCGTTGACATAAAGAGCCGGCCATTGACACAAAGATCAAGGGACAAGCATACAATTTATGTAGTCGAGGGAAGAGCCTGAAAGTCAATTCGACTTGAGTCTCTCAGGCTCCGTCTTCTTCCGTCGGCTGATTATGCAACAATTTGCGTCGGCATCCAGGTGACATTATCCTCAACGAAAACCGCAAACATTCTCTCACTCTCAATGATGAATCCTGAAAAAGGGCAGCTAATTTAAAATGTTAATGCAAACAGATAGGCAGCGACTAATGCACTCGCACAACAAAAACGTGAGCTCGTCTTTCCCTCACCAGAAAGTTTCCTCTCTATGGAGGACCTTTCATCCATTGACAGGCAGGGATCCGTTATGTATTTTAGTGTGGTCGATAGTATTGTGCAATAGCTATGGCTAACATTGAGTCGCAACACTAACGATCCCGTCCGGCCAAGTTCAGGGTCTCCGCAATTTCGTCGCATAACATCAGTAGAATTAGACGGCGCTCGTTTAGCTTGGACCACTCTGATTGCGTAGCTGCAGGCTGGCCATTTTGCGTTGGCCTTTCGAGAATGAGGATTCCTCGTCTCATCCTCGCAATCGCTGTCGTGGTCTTCGGTGAGAGAAATAAATTAATTCTGCGACCAAGTAACTCGCTGAATCGTCGCCAACTTGAAACTTTTGGCGAGTCCATCGAATGCGTCGTTGCTGCTGCAGTCTCATGCTAGTTATGTGCTCGAAAGTGACCATCACATCGGCAAGTCGGTGATGGTCACTACTGGCTGTGCGGATGCATAACGGCAATCGCACTTGTTGCTCTCTGTTGTGGTCATGGAAGCGATAGCGTTCGCGACCGCAGCGGCGGAGGCGATTGCGACTGCAACTCGACACAATCAGATTAAACGTTGGTAGCCGCAACTAGCCAGTTAGTGCCATTGGTGAGCTCTCATGATAACTTCATGGCAGTAGCTGTGTACTGACTCGTTACAGCTAGTGACCAATGCAACGCAATTTGGGAGGACAAGTAAACCGAGAGACAAGCACGCTGTTTTTGCTTCGACGGTCTTATTGGTTGTTGTGGTTTTACTGGCAGTGGTGACGCCACAACAGAAGTGGGTGAATCCACACCACCAACACAAACTCTACTCTCTAAATTTTGGGCTGGTGGCAGATGTCTTGTTGGTTGTAGGCCCAAATTGACGAATGCTGCTGACGCTCGCAGTGAGACAGAAAACGTAAGTGAGAGGGAGCATAATCGATCGATTGGCTTGGTGGTTTACATTTTTGCGGCTCGTCTGCTGGACAAGCAAGCAACAAGTGGCAAGCGACCTGACTAATTGTTCCTGCCATTGTTGCTAACATTGAACTTTTCGAGCTAGTTGATAGCTAGCAGAGAGAGAGAGAGAGAGAGAGAGAGAGCAAACCGGCCCACATTTTTTACTCCGGAAACAAACTTTGTTGAGGCCACAAAGACTACGTAACAAGCAGAGGCACCGTGTTCTTCTGGCCTGTTCAACTTTCCATCGAACGATGGCCAGCTGGATGAATGTCCAGTCAGTTGGGTTACCGATGCAACAGGCACTTTCGCGATGTGCTCGCCATCACCACAACCACGATGACGAACAGACCAAACCGCGAAGTCCGAGTACTTGGATGTTGCTGGCTCAATATCTGACTAGCCGGTGGAATTGATCTGGCGCGCCGATGAGTTTAACGCTCGCGCCAGAGGAACCAACAAAATGGCGCTCTTAGCACCAAACGCAACTTACTCTTGGTTAGCGGCATTGAACCGACGGCACTCAGCGGATCCACAAATGCATTGGAATTACTAATGCCGCACTGGACCTTCGAGAGGAACATCAAGCAAGACCAACACAAACTTTCATATCAAGCCGTCGTCCTGGTCTGGTCGTCAGGGAGGAATAGTAGCAAGCGAGGTCGTTCATTGAAGTAGCGACAAGTGCATGGTGCTCAGCGTTGCAAAAATACACACACTGTTGGAGGTGGCGCTTGCACATACACACACAAACTGGCCGGCTGAATATCAAAAGTGAAAAGTAAAAATTAAAGTAAAGTAAGCAAATGTGTGTCTACATTTGTGAGCTTATGGCCACCGAGCTAATAATAAAGTTTCTTGTTTCGCCTAAAGTTGGTTGGTTTGATCTCACTGCAAGCAACAACGGTGACGGCAGCAGTGCACAGAAATTGCAGCCACTTGTTGCTGACGGAGTCTAAGTGCGAGAGTTTGCGCTAGACATACACAGAGACCAACGGCGACATGTCTGATCCATTTGCAGGACACATGTGTGTTATGGTGTTATTGCTGCTAGAGTTCAAAGAAACAACAACAACAACGACTAACCAGAAGCAACACTTTCAACAAGATCACTCTTCCACTCACACACACAATCCACTCGTCTCAAACTTCTCGCACAATAATTAAGCATCTAACTTGATGAAAAAACCTCGACAAGCGCACCGAGCTAACTGATTTGAGATCCAATTAACTGACTAAAAGCTACTTACCCATTAAGCATAATTCCAGTAAAGTTTGCGTGTGTCTCCTAACTCTCGATTCATCGCATCTAGTTGATGCTGGTGTTTGTATCAGTGTTGTTGTCGTCCTCGTCGTTGTTGGTGTTTCTGGTGTTGTCGTGATCGTGGCTAGAGAAGTTTGGCATCCATTGGCGGTGCTAATGTCATTGTTGTTGCTATCAATCTCTTTGTTTTCTACATGATCTTGGCGATGCCGCCTCGGTGTGAATCGCTGGCAATTTTGCTCTTGTTCACTGGCACAGCTGACATTTGTTGCTGATGTTGTCATGCTAACGCTGACACTACCAACACTGGTGCCGCCTACACCACCACCGCCTAGAGATGATCCTATTAATTTTCTGCACTTGCCCCATAGAAGAGTTAAAAAGTCGTTTGGTGTCGCCAGCGCTGCAAGATCCCACCGAAGTGCACTCAACACCAGAATCTCGCCATGGATAATTTCCTCGCGAGTCAAAGGAATCGACAGCTCGTCGCGGCTGAATTCAATTAGAGCCTGAACACTGAGACTTGGTGTTTGGCGTAACTTTGTGGCCAGTAGTAGGGCGCAGGCAGCGAATGTGTAGATGCGCCGGTGAAATCCGTCGGCTTGCTCACTGCAGGTAAAGGTTGAGATAGAACTTGTGTCCGAATTACTCGACGACGACGAAACGCTACAACTATTGCTATAGTCCCCATGGCTCATGTTAACTCCTTCGTCCATTTGATCGTCCTCGTTGCTCTCGAGGTCGTCCGAGTCCAAATCCAAGTCTAAATCTAGATCATCGTCAACTTGTTGCAAATTATCATCTGTTGTGGTGGTTGTCATTTCAACTGTGGCAAAAATTGATGGCATTGAGAGGAGAAACTTGTCCAAGATCATGGCAGCGAGCGGAAAGATTTCGTCTTGACATTGTTCGTGTTCGCAAACCTTCAATAGCCACGACATCAGAGAATGGCGGAATGGGTCCGTTAAGGTGCATTGTTGCTCATTAAGTTTTCGCTCGCTTTGCATCGCTCGCCTTCTCAATAGTTCAGTCGTTTCCTTGAGCACGAGCTTGTTGAAAACCTGATCATCTTCCAAGTAAACGGGATCCATGTAAATGTGTTGCTGATGATGGTGGTTGTTGGTTTTGATATTGTTGTTATTATTAATATTATTATTGTCGTTGTGGTTATAATGATGACCCTCTTGCTGGCTATTGTCGTAATTGTCAATCTCGTGGGCGGCAATGAACGACGAAGATTGGGGGGCTTTACAATATTGATATAACATTGACCGCACATCAATTGTCAATATCATGATTGATTGATTCTTATTTATAATTATTGTTACTATAAATAATTGATAAACAAGAAATACTAATAAATATTAGCAGTCCTCAAATAGATATAAGCTTCGAAATCTTCTTTTAATTCTTGATGACATTTGGCTTCAAGTTGTCTGGTTCTGTTTGTTTTTGTTCTCATTATATATTTATCTATTCCTCTCTCTTTCTGTCTATCATAGCTCCCTAAGCTCCGACCCCTTCAAATGGATGTCTCCCGGCGAACTGTCGTTTAGCGAATGAGGAAAGGAATGAAAGAGCGAGCGAACTTTTGGCCTCGCGCATGCAACAGGCGAGGAGATGGACGCGCTGCGCACGCGCTAGTGAGAGTCGCCGCTGCTGCTGCTGCGGCGTCGGCCGCCCCTTAGGACTCCACAGCGATGATTGCATTGCACGCGGAAATTGAAACAGTCACTCGGACTTTAATGTGGATTTTTTTAGCTTTTGCTATGATCATAATAATATCAAAATGGGGGAAGAAATAGAAAATCTTTGGGGGAAGCGAAAAAGAGTTGGCTCAGACTAAAGAGAGAAAGTCCATAGAGAGGGGGAAGGCAGAACCAGACAACCTAAACAGAGTCAGTCTGCTACGCTTAGGGATGGCGGTTTGGCCTGGTGGGTAGCGATTTTGAAAATAAGCTCTAGTTCCACAAAAGACACCAAGGACTAAGTATGAACGCAATCGCACACATGCGTTCGTACACCACGCATTCAATAGACTGTGGATTTTAGGGAGTTTACGAAGCAAAATCATCCATAATTGACCAGGCCTTTTCATTTTCTGCTTGATCTCGCGTACTGTCGCTCAATCGGGGAAATGAAAAAGGCCCAAATTCTTACCCAAAACACGACCGACTTGGTCAAGGCCCCGACCCACCAAAGGGCCAAACGACCACCATCCCTAGCTACGCCTGACTGACAGGCGCATAGTTGAAGCGAGCGAACTATGCAAAAGTTCGCTAGTCGCACTCCCATTGGCCGCTGTGTTAAAGAGAGATGTAACGACTTTGCCGGTCGCCCTGCAGATTAGCCTCGAAGGCTGTAGAGGAATCATAGGACCAATCAATGTAACAAGCTTACAGGTTAGTTAGGTTCACTTACCTGTATTGCTACTTCTCTCACCGACTCCACCACCACCACCTTTACCAATACTAACAAAACTACCTACGCCTAAAGCCAATAATCTAATCTGGCAACGAGTGGGTAATTTTCAGGCCACGCAGATACTAGGAAAAATCACAAAACCTAATAGGTATAAAGTCGGTGATTACTGCGACATTGCAGCGGACTCGTTTTGCCACTTGAACTCTAAAATGTATCCATTTTCGCCGAGTTCCACCAACATCAACACTAATGCCAAGTACAAGTACAAGAATTTCGACTAATTTTTCATCTTCATCCCACACTAGCCACTTACTTTTTTGTTAGACTCAAATCATATCCACCGGCTTGATAGATAGCGACGACGAAGGCGAGACCACGTTGGCTGGCCAGAGTTGGAAGTCTCGTATGAAAAATAACAAGTACACGAGCGAGGCGGAGATGTCACTTGCTCGACTAGTTGGGCAGAAGGGATTTTGTCGCATTAGTCTGACATCAAACATCTGGCCGACCATTGAGCGATATTCAGGGTAGAGGCAACAGGTTGCCCTTGTAAGTAAGCTGCGGCTTGTGGTGGCATCATCATAGTCACCGTCTCCGTAAGCCTACGCGACTAGTGGTTTGGCCTACGACTCCGTGTAGTACGCAGACAAGTTGGAAAGTCATCAGGAGTTACGCGTGCAAAGTTCACCCACCTGTTGTAGTATCAATTTCAACCTGCGTAACTCGACCAGTTCCATTTGCAGCAGGTGAACCTCTTGCTACGGCAGATGTTAGCTTCTAGGAATCACTTTTTATCTGTAGACGAAACTCGTCTATTATCAGCAGCAGCAACAGCAATACCATGAGGAACGACAACACAACCACGACAACATCAGCCACGAAGTCAAACCATCTGACTTTAGTCAAAGGACACTTACCGACTTAACCCGAGAGATGAACTCTATCCTCTCTGATTTATCGGTTGTCAATGTCGGGCAAACTTTATCCATAGACACTTTCAAGATGAGAGTGTGAGTTATGCATGCAATCGGCGGCTGTCTTTAATCTTGAGCTAAACTCGTAGACCAAATGTCGCCTTGAACTCGAGATGATGATGCACACACTAGCAAAGTCGGGGAGTTCAATAGAGTTTCTTGTTGTCTCTCTTCCTTTTTGTAACTTGGAAACGGATCACACCTGTTCTGTTGACAACAATTTATAAATCTCATCAGACAACTTGTTGTTCAAGCTAAATCTTGCTTGGCTAGCTAGTTGGCTCGCTGATTAAGCTATTGATTATGACTCGTTATAAAGGAAATGTTGACTAAACTAGCTTGACTCAAATCAAGCTATAGAGAGAATTTTTATTTATTTTTTGTTTGTGTAAATTTTCTTCATTTTAAGGGAAACATTGGTTTAACTAGGCTATTGCTATAGAGCATGTGATAGGTTGGTGATGTTTTTGTTGTTGTTTCAATTATCCTCAACAACATGACGATGATGAGATGACATGAGATAATGTGGCGATTGTGCATAACAGAAGTATTATTATTTTTTTCTTGATATTCTTCGAGTTTGATTGGATATTTCCATAAAAGCATATAAAGTTTACATAGATGTGATAGACACTCTAATTTCTTTCTTTCTTTGTATATCTTGTTACCAGGATTGATCTTCATAGTATTCTTTGAGTTGAAGAGTATATTAACGAGTTGCAGGTGAGCTGGTCCAGGAGCGAAAAGAACTAGTCAAAGTGATATAATTGAACTCTCCTCAATGTCCAATCATGATCACAATTATCTAGGGATTATATTTACGCCAAACCTTTACCATTCTTTGACAATCTTTACTCACTTGCTCTTACTATTGAATGAGATTCAATTCAAACAAAATAACCAACGCCCCCGTTGGTTTAATCTTGTTGCATTTGCTATCGTTGTCATAAGGTGTATGTGTATAACCTGAGGCTCCATTCTTGAGGCATCAGGTTGATGTCATAGTTTATGTTAGTTTTCTATCTAAAGAAGCTTATCTTCTCCTTCTTCCAAATCCATGGTGTCCGATGCCACCAAATCCGCCACCAATACCTCCTATTCCACCAAGCGAGTGGCCGGCAAAGCCTCCGTGTAGGAAGGGATGTGGAATAGGTGGCCCAATGATTGGTTCATGGTTTACATTGATCTTGACTGGAATTGGTAGTGGAAGTGGGATTGGTGCAAATCCAAATCCAGGTGGTGACAGGAGAGCGGCGGCAATAAGAAGCTTTACAAACTTCTTGGCGAGCTCGTCGTGTGGTCCGCAGTAACTTTGTTGGACAAACACTGACAAACTCAAAACCACTGCAAAAACAACTGTCAATTGTTTAGACTTCATCTTGTCGTTTTTAAAATTTGATTCGTCACCTCTATCAATTCCTTTTCTTCTCTCGCTTCCACTCTTGGATCTCTTACGAGATTCTTTCCTTCCTTATACTAATGACTGAAACTGATCTTCAATTAAACTTATTGACTTCTAAAGGAAGAGATGATATACGCCAAAGCTGGATGTATTCTTTCGTTTATTGTTGAGTTGTAATTTGTAATGAGTGTAGATCACCTGTTGATTCTTCACCTGAAAGTTACTGACTGACGACTAGATCTTCTGAAGTTTTGCTGGACCAACTGAGCTGATTGCAACTCAAGGCTTTAAACTACCGAAACAATCCGAGAATTCTACATCAATTCAACTCTTCATTCATTCATCTCTGCATTCTCTTGCCTCTGATTTTTAATGATGATTAGCAGGTAAGCTCTAGAAGGGTGCTACGATTGTTTAAGAGAGAGAGAGAGAGAGAGAGGTTGGGCTCAAAGCTACAGCTAAGCAAGGATTGATAGGGGAACGGACTGAGAGAGAGTGTCCATTGCATAGAATCAAATGCGCCGCGCTGGTCAGTTACCGTTCCGCTTCGCGCTTCACTTGACTAATTGTTGTCTTGGTAGGAATTGTGCAATGTGTTAAGTTTATGAAAATATTTATTCACATGCCTTCCACTAGATTTCCTGAGTCACGGGTAAGTCAGTTGCCTGGTGTTTTAGTTTACTTAACAAAACAAATTTAGTAGTGCACAAAATGGGAGGTCCCTTTAGAGGGAGAGTGAGAGATACCTGCATCGGCAACTAGCCTTTGGTGTCTTTTTTCCATTCCTACTGTCTCTCTATTTCGTGCCGGTGTTGTTGCTACCACTACTGCTGGATATGATATCTTGCGTACTACTTGGCTTTCTTTTTTCATCGTTATCAATCTCATCTAATAAACTACTAAGCTTGTCAACTTCTTTTCTAGCGTTACGAGCCTCTAAAATTGCAAGATTATCAAAATTTATATCCCTTGACATAACTTCCATGGTTTGTTTCATAGATCTCTCGTAAAAGATCGGATGGTTGAAAAAAATAAAGGCTCCAATGGGAAAAATTAGGTAGCCAACCATTTTGGCCGATTCTAGGCGCCAGCCGCCCATTGTGAAAAAATAACTTGGTTTCCCTCCCAAGGGTGGCTTGGCTGGCGATTTGAGCGCTTTTTCTTCACCTGTCTTGGTTTCGCTGCTATCACTATTGCCGCAGCTGCTACCTTTAGCTTATACAACTTGCCAACTGACTAACTGACTGACTAGTGTCCAGTTAGTTTATCGAGCTTGAAGGTGTAAGATTCCGAAAGTGTTGAGTCAGATTTAGCAACCTTGTTTTCAAATGGTTGTGTGGCCTATGGATAGTTTTAGCCGGTTTTTTTGTTGATTAGGTTGGGGTAGGACCTACTTTGTTGGATAGAAATAATAATAAAAAGAGTTCAACTGGTTTTCCTATGACCCCTGTCTTTAACCGGGTCGATTTACATCGATTCGAATATTGTTATTTTGGTTCAGAGTTCGTGTGTCAACAAAGTGTAAACTTTGCCAATTCGCTCATGAGAAAGGATTTTTCATGCCTCTTCGACTGCAATCTTCAAAGCACTTTCTATGCGACTCCCATTCGCTCACTGCCGAAACACGGGCACATGGCTTTTGAAGCGCGGCTTGTTTGTTTACATCGATCAAGCCCAAGAATTTAAGAGCTCCATCTGATCTTTGCCTGTATTTCACCAAATTTATCCCTCTAGCTTAAGGAGCCCATCCTATTTTTGAAAACTTCTGCAGCAAATATGGAAATTTAATTGAGCCACTAGTTCAGAGGACGCCACTAAGGAGGTCATAGCATCCAAAATATCAACCATAGATATATCAATATCAATCAATTCATCATGACTCGATGGCAGATTTTTAGTGCCGTGGCGCTAAGGAAACTGCCCGAAATCAAGCCTAAATTAGATGTGATTGAGACCAGAGTTCAGGAAATTCTAGATCGATATGAAGTGGCCATTAGTAAATTATCCAAATTTGAGCTTGAGCATATCGACAATTTAAAGGAGAAGGATGGTGAATCAGTTGATGTAGTGGTCAAAGAGACCGCACAAGATAAATTGGACAGATGGGTTAAGGAGAAGTCAGAGTTTACATTCGCCCCTTATGATGATAGGTTATCTAAGATTCAATACTTGTTTATAAAGTCTAAATTTGGTACCGACATCAAGGACCAATGGCTACTACCTCAGGCAATATACGATAGTCAGCAAGACTCAACGCTTCTAGACACTGCCAGGCGAGCGTTGAAGGATCATTTGAACATTGTTAATGGATACAAAATAGTAAGCCCAATCCCCTCATCGAACTACAACTTCAGATATCCCAAGAAGGTAGTCAAATTAACCGGTTATGATGGAGCACAGGTATTCTATCTAAAAGCTCACCTAGACATACCCAACAAGCAAGTTTTAGAAGCTGTGGACGAGAGTAAGAATGATAGATTGAAATGGGTAACCAAGGACGAGATTGTAGGATTGGCAAGCAATTCATATCGCAAGGGTTTAGTCAAAGGTTTGTTGCACGAGGAGAGGGTAGATGTTAAGAGGATCCTAATTCATGCTGCAAAATATGCGGCTGAGGAGCAAATGAGGAAAGAGAAGCTCCATAAGCAACTACTCAAAGCTCAAGCTTAGAATATACAAAGAAACACTATTATTGATAGAATATTTGTCATTATTAGCAATCTACTTCTTTGCATCAAATTTTATGCAAAGTCTGCGGTTTCACTTTATCTCGCTCTCTCACTCTCTAATATCGAGTCCACGACTATGTCGGTGGGGTAAAAGAATTTGTAAAACTCGAACCGCCCAATCGGATTTGTCATTGTTACTACTAATGTTGCGGTAGCTGCACAGCTCTGGCCTACTTAAAAACACATGAACCTGCTGGACGACATCTCATCCGCCGCTCGCCACTTGATACCATTCCAAATACAATTGCACCTTACCTGGCCAGTGGCCAGTCGCCCTCCGAGTGTCGTCTCAGTGCTGAGCGTTGAGATGCAGCGACAAATACTCCTTTTGTGTACCTCCCTTTTAGTTTGTGACAAAACCTCGGGAGAGCCAATCCAACGGTTGGTAGTGGCGTGGATGGGAACATCGTCCATTTCAATAGCTTGTTATTGTTACTGGCACTAGCAACACAACCACCACAACCACCACAACCACCACCATCACTACAGTTTGCAATATAACAAAGAGTCCAAAGGCCACAGGTGGCTTCAGTGGCCGGCGCTCCAGAAGGGAGACTTTTTTGGCTTTTAGCTTGGAATGGGCCGATAGGTAAGATTCACTGATGCCGCAACCGTCGCCACCACCTAGGCCGCAAAGCTGGCCATGACTCTTGGATCAGGGAAAGAGAGATAGAGAGCCGAGAACTAACGGACAGGCCGGGTCCGGTTTGAGCTTGAAATTTCACTCGTTCCAATCGAGAGTTCACCTGGCGAGAGTCAGATTCACTTGTTGCCACTTGCGGACGCGACATGATATTCGGACATTCGCCGATTCTGTGGATGGAGTGAGAGCAATCAATTGGAAGTTTACGATAAAGAAAAAGAAGGGAGGAGGAGAATCGGCAGCAAGGACAGGTCATTTTAGAAAGTCGGCCGTTAGAGCAGAAGTTCACTAGTGTGGAAGAAGGGGGAGGAGAGAGAGAGAGAGAGTGGTTGTTGTTGTGGATAAAGCGGCAAAAGTACCTGAGGTTAACTAATCAATTTGAATCAATACAACAGTGGCACTCTGGACCGACGGATCAACTTCGAGTCTCAAATAGTCATAAGAGGTGGAATCTTGTTTTATTGCTTAAAAGAGGGAGAGGAACGAGCGGGATAAGAGCGCTAGACAAAGATAAGAGTCACTTCTTCAAATCGAAGAGGCTTCTAAATTCCATTGGTTTCAGCAGTTCAGTGATCAGGTTTCACGAAGCTCAAATCAAAGAGGAGTTGTTCGGGACGCTTCGTTTGCGTCTTCATTCGAAGCATCAGTAGCATCCACTGGACTCGAAGGTTAGCAAGCTCAAAGGAGTTCATACTACCTTGCCTTGTGAGGGATGCAGTGAAAACTTTCATTCCTGTTGAATGGAAGCTAGCCATTGCGCTCATTAATAAGTAGCAATCGACACTTTGCAACCGTTACAATGACCTCACCTGTTGCTTCATTGCCAACCTAACCAAGTTCAAGAGGACATGACGATTTGGTGGAATTTTTGCACAACTCGCGCCAAGCGATGAAAGTCTCACATGAGAAGCTCGACAAACTTTCTAGAGATTGATTGTGATAAACAATTTTATTGTATCACCACAAGAGTTTAAATTAGATAAAGTCCAATTAAATTATTGCTATTAGTTACTGCCACAATATCATTTATATATATATACACAAACACACACACAAATATATATATAAATAAATATATCACCAATATGATTCATTTTGCAAGCATGAGGAACTTTCAAGCTTCAGACAATTTCGAGAATAGTCAAGTCAAGAAATATGATCTCGCTAATTCAAGCTTGCGATGTGATATGGCAACGAATCAAAGTCAGTGTCAAAGAATCAAGTGTAGGCGTATTTATGATCAAATGTATGTTCTAGTCAACTTAATATTATTTAGCTTTGTTTTAATCTTGGGTCCCATTGATTGTTTTAAGAGTAAATTTGGTGCATTCACAGTGATAAGTGCAAAACCGTGCCATAACGCCCTCGGCCAAGTGGGCACCTGTATGTTTATGTGGGATTGTATCAAGTCCGAGGGTCAACATTTAGGTACTTGTTCAGATAGGTTTCTATTTGGTAGTTGTTGTCACCATAATACCACCTTCAATGATGTAGATATCCAGAGACCAAATTCCACTTCCGTTTCACCGACATCCACAACTAGCCTAGCAGATTCAAACACCACGCTTAATCAACAATCAATTGGAAACGGCGCCTACTCATACCCAAATGGGAACTCCTTTACGACGAGACCCACGAATAGCACGAGCACCACAAGTCAGTTGCATCCAACAACGAGTTTCTTGCAAAGCAGCTCCAGTTTATCAGCTCACCTGAGTAATTTAATCACTTCAGATACGACCAATAACCAGGGAGCGCAACAATCCAATTGGTTGTCCAATAGTTTATTGTCAAACCCTCAAACTAATTCCAGCGACCGTGGTAATATTAATAACTGGACACAACAAAATGGCAATGATCAACTGGCGGGATTGTCCACCGCATCACATTATCAAGTGACATCAATCGCACCCCCAGCCACAACAACGATAATGTCAACGACAAGCACATCAACAACAACATCAACCACCACCACCACCACCACCACGATTGCACCACCCCCAATGACAACTTACACGTCGAGCTTGGGTTCGCAGGATTCCCAGTCTCAACAAATAGCGGCGCAGTCGCCCGCAAATTCTTATTTAAACACAGACTACAATCCTCAACAAGAGGTAATGCCTAGGCCAGATGCGCCAGCCAGTGCGCCAACGCAGGTACCGCAAGCTCCTCAGCGGCCGCAGTCCACCTCTTGGCTATCGAGACCGACCACTGCGCTGACCAATGCCATTCTTCACGCTTTCAAACCCTTTCCATACCTGAACCCTAATCGCCATAGACAACCGAGTTTTCGGCCGCCGCCACCACAACAACCGACCGGCTATCGGCCGGCACACTACCGTCCAGTGCAAACACATCATTTCCAGTCGCCGCAAATTGGATACCAAACCACGACGTCCAACTCAATTTCTACCTCTCCGAGTGATCCGCTTGGAAGTCAGTCGGCAACAGCAGCAGCAGCAGCAAGTGAGACTAATTACACAACAAGACTTCCTGTTCTGGTGAAGGACCCTCACGAGATGACCACAACCACAAATTCATCATCAACAGGTAGTGGCATGCTAACTTCCTCATCGGACAACAGCGACCACCACATAGTCAACCCTTCGACCATGACCGACCGTCATAGGCCGATGGATAAGAATGTGCAACAGCAATCGCAGCACCATTTTGGCTATGATCTGGAAAGTCAGAGCCAGAAGCAGAATCATTATGATTTGTACAATGTGACAGCAGGTTTAGTTAGCAATCTCACTAATGCAACTAACAATCGTGTGAACTCAACTCAGTACTTGGACACACAAAGTTACACTACTCAGCAGCAGCAGCAGTTGCCTCAGATGAATCAGTATGACAACTACAACAACTACAACCTAACTAGTGACCAACGACAGCAACACCAGAGTAACTTCTCAGACCACCCGACGAGCACTCTGGGCCCAACTACTGGGCAAGGCGAATCAACAGGTGTCAGTGTGAATCTAGAAATTAACCAAGCGATTGCTAATCCTACTTCCACTTTTGATGGCAACTACAATGGCAACGTCGGATTCTCTACTCTATCGTCGTCGTTGTTGTCAAATTCAACCACCACAACGATGGCTGCAGCAGCAACAATAATCCCTCCAAACTCCTTGAGTTTAGGTGGCGGCAACACCAATTACAGTGAAGGCCAAAAGCAGCAACCACCTGTGATGTCATTCATGGAGCAGCAACAGCAACAGCAACAGCAACAGCAACAGCAACAACAACAACAACAACAAGTGAACAACAATGAAAGTGCCGCCTCGATGACTTACCAAACGAGCTACCCACTTGTTTCCTCCTTGCCAACAACGAGTTACCTGCCACCGCCACCGCCGCCGCCGCTGACCACTTCCAACTATCAGATACACAACCACCATCACCTTCACCAAGGAATTCCCATGGAACCAGTAACTGATCTTGGCTACCCAAGCTCAAGTCCCATCGACGTGATCTATGGACTCTCGTCGCAGGACGGGAATAGCAGCGTTGCCAATATGGAAAGTCATCAGCAGTTTGCCCAACCACCTGCGCCGCAACTAGCGCCGCCTTCGAGCAACCTATTACAATCTCCCTCATATCAGCGACCGATGACTACGTCGCAGCCCACAAATATAATGGGCAATTTGCTTGACTATCAAAATGGAAATTCTCAAAGTGGCACCATGACTACACCGTCAGTTGAGAGCATGACAACAACAGTCATTACAACCACTCCATTGCCCACCAGAGACTCGCTAATGCCAGCCATCACAACTATGCAACCCAATGTTGGGGGCATTGGCTTGTCGCAACCAGCGACGAGAAAACCTCAGGCTCCTGTTAAGATCGTTGAGCAGGCAGCTTGTGGCGTGACTGCAGTGTATCCGCAAACCAAGGTTGTTGGTGGAAAGAATGCAGCCTTTGGCGCCTGGCCCTGGCAGGTGTCCGTGAGAAAGGTTTCATTCTTTGGCTACTCTTCGACTCATCGTTGTGGCGGTGCAGTTATAAGTAACGAGTGGATTGCAACCGCGGGACATTGCGTCGAGGATTTAGCCTTGCACTCGATCAGGATTAGAGTTGGCGAATACGATTTTAGCTCAATGGCCGAGCCGTTTCCCTACATCGAGCGAGCGGCTCGCCGTAAGGTTGTCCATCCAAAGTATAACTTTTACACCTATGAAAATGATTTGGCCTTGGTGCAACTCGATCAGCCAATTCAATTTCCTCCCCATGTGGCACCAATTTGTTTGCCACCCGATAACATTGACCTCTTGGGCAGGAATGCCACAGTCACCGGTTGGGGTCGACTAAATGAAGGCGGCACTTTGCCCACCATTTTACAAGAAGTTCGAGTGCCCATTGTAAGCAACGACAAGTGCAAGGACATGTTCTACAATGCAGGCCGACCCGAGTATATACCTGACATCTTTCTATGCGCTGGTTACGAGGAGGGTGGCCGAGACTCTTGCCAGGGCGACTCGGGTGGCCCGCTTCAGGTTAAGGGCGACGACGGCAAGTGGTTTTTGGCTGGAATCATCTCTTGGGGCATCGGATGTGCTGAGCAAAATTTACCTGGAGTTTGCACGCGAATCTCGCGCTTCAAGCTGTGGATTCAGTCGACAATGTCCTCGAGTATTTAGGCGTGTATTATATTATACTTATATATAAATATATATATATTAGACATTTTGTATACTTGATATGTGAATTTTATCCACTAGTGATGCGTATTTTTCCAGTAAAGTTGTTGTGTTATATTTCGCAAAAGTCGCGAAACTCAATCTGTATCATCTACACAACTATCTTCGTATAATCGTCTCAATTTTCAATATTATTATAGTAAAAGCACTCTAAATCAATGATGAAACAAAGTGAACAGATGGAGCCGAAAGCAAAGTTTAAGGAGAAATTTCAATGCTTGGCTTTTGTTTGGTTTCAAGTTCTGAACCGTTTGATTCGAATTTCTCTGTCCAGATTTTGGCTTAAGCGCTTTTATTTCCCATTCTTGCATTATAATTAACTCGGTCAATCTGGGCAACTATTGTCGGTATGCCAAATGCAGGGCAATGTGGAGTCAATATCCTTGGCAATCTATGGACATTTTTTCAAGTTCAACTCTCTGTCTTCTATTCTGTTCGGTTTAAACAGGATTCCTGTTGATATCCTGTTGTTGTTATTGTTGGTTCGCTGACTAGACAAAAAGACTAATCTTAAAACTTCTTCTTCTTCTTCTTAATGTCAATGCAAGCCAACGAGCCAGAGTCAACGAGTTGTTCCTCGTTACAGTGAACCAATCTTGGTTGCTCGTTAACACAAACAATGACGTCCCTATTGGTGTGGTAGTACCTAGGGAACGGCCAGTATGGATTTTCCTCGTCCTCAGTGGGACACTTGAAGTTTAGTAAAGCCTCGCTCTTGCAACCCAGTTGATCGGCCCACTGGCATCCCTTAATGCGGTCGTCGTAGAATAGGCCCTCTGGCGAGCAGCGCTTTGTTTCCGGCACGCCCCACTCGCAAGCAAAGTAGTCAATAGAGCAGCGGCCCGCCGAGGCGATTGGAAAGATACCAAATTGCCAGGGGCAGCCTGGCGAGGCGAGGGGCTCAGCGGATTTCTTGTTGCCGCAATCGACGTTCCAATTGTAGGCGCAGTGTTGATAGACGGCGCCCTGTTGACTGTAGGCCAATCCATTGGGGCACGCCTCCTCTGTGAAGGTTCCATTGGTGCACATATAGTAGCGATCGCAATGGTCCTTGTTCTCGTAGGAGAACACGCCCTTCGGCGGACAGCCGCCACCCAGGACTTGCTCAAAGGATGGCGCCACGATTGGCTCCTCGGGTTGGTTGACAAAGTTTAGCGCAGGTGCGGTGGCCGCGGCCACCGCTTGAGCTTGACCAAACGATTGGCTGGCGAGCGGAAGAGGCTGCAGATTCTGTGAGTTGACCGGAGCGGACACTGCCTCTAGGGGCGAGCCAAGAGAGGGTTGAGGGGCACCAAAGTTTGGTGCAACGAAGGCGCTGCTTCCGGCGGATTCGGCTTGGCGCTCGGCGGCAACCTGTGCAATTAGTGCTGAGTGTCTTGGAGTCACCGAGGAGCCGCTTGGCACTTGGACGGCAACTGGCGCCAGCTGTGGTTGTTGCTGCTGGTGAAAGTGGGGCGCCGCCTGGTGAGGGGGAGCCACGAGTTGGCTGGCGTCAGCGGGCCCATCGAGCAGAGTGCTCGACTCGGGATCGCGACGAACCGCTAGAGTGATTCGGTTTCTCTTTGGCAAGACAGCGGCGACAGCCACAGGCGCAGAGGCCTGAACTGGAACCACCTGTTGCTGGTGTCGGCTTCTTGAGCGATCCAAAACTTGGCTCGCTCTTAGGGGTAGGGCTGGCGGTGATGCGGCAACAAGTGGCTCGGTGGCAACAAATTGTGGCTGTTGTTGGTGCTGTTGTGGTGGTGGTTGTTGTTGTGGTTGTCTCGCGACAATTGTGGTTTGTGGGCCTACAGGTGAGACGTTGCCTGCACTGATGCGGCCAATGTCGCCGTGGTAGGCTGAGAATTGCTCGTCGCCATCTTCTGTAATTGTTACGATGGTGAAAGGGTTGTATTTTAAATCAGGAAACAAGATTTGAGCATTAGTTTTCTAGCTATTTCTTCCTTGTAGTCTCTGCAAAGTTTACAAATCTACACCCAATGACTTACCAACTTGGCACTTGATTTGGTTTATTGAGGTGGCCGCAAGCGCGAGGCCCATGATTAGGGCGACATTTAGGCTCAACTTCATGTTGAGCTTTTTGTTATTCCTTCTGACTTGATTCTTTGGTCTTCTTCTGCTTCACTCTTTAATACAATCACAATTGTTTCTACCTGGAGGATGCCGTTTACTTCGTCGTTGTTGTCGTTGGGGTGTAAGTGCAGTGTGGGTTTTGCTAACTTAATATGTGAAGCAACACTGTGGTCTAAATCTTCGTCAAGTTTTTCTTCTGATTCTTTGCCAATTCGCTTCCTTCCGTCTGCGTCTATTTGCTTGTGTGTAAGTGTCTTGCTAACGGAGAAAAACGCGAGCTTTCCAACAAGATTCAAGCTCGTAGTTTTGATTGCTTGTTTCGCTCACACTCTGGCTGGCCTCTAGCCAGTTAAACAAACAGGTAGCAGCGAGAGAAGAGTAAATTTGACTATCGCAACTACACTAAACTAATACACAGAGCCACTAACTAAGAAGCGAGCAAAACTGAGAAATGATTGCAATCGTCTTCTTCTTCGTCGTCGTCGCTCCAACTAGCTGCTAGTTGCCGGTTATCTTCCTCGCCGTCGTGGTTGTCTTCGTTTGTCTTAACCTTAGCAACCAGGTGGGTGAGTGAGCGAGTGAAAGTGACTAACTGACTTTTTGTTAACCAAACTCTCTGTCATCGCCGTTGCGACTCTCGCTGTTACTGTTAATATAGCTGCTGTTGTTGTCGTCGTTGGCGTCGAAGATAAGCGAGTAACTGGAGTTCAAATTTCTGGTCTTGATGCCAGCAAGCGAGCGAGCAGTTGCTCAGTAAGGCAACTTGTTGCTTCTGCTCACTCGCGTACCTGCTCGTCCCCTCCCCTTGCACTTGAGACTACCTCTCACTCTCCTTGTGTCTCTGTTTCGCCTGCTGTTGCTGCCACCGCCACCGCCGCCACCACTATTAGTGCTCACCTGGTTGATTTAGTGCCTACTGACTGGGCACCAGGTTGGATATTTCCCTGTGTTGGTCTCTGTCTCTTTGCTTGCGTCGTTAGTGTGTATGTCGCCGGCTTTAAGTCTATTGACGTCCGCAGCAAACAATCGCGTCGACTGCACGACAAAGACAACGACGACCTCGACGATCGAAAGTGAAATGGCCGCAACAAACTGACCGCCCACACGACGGACACTCCAGGTAAGCAAGCCACGCCCATTTTGTAGCCCACCTTTGGACTGCGTTGATTGTTCAACAAGCGGAAGTCTCTTCTGTTCGCCGCTAAGAGAAAGACAATGGAACTCGTCGTCACCATCTTTGTTTTTTCTCATTCTATCTCTTGTCCTAATGTCTTGCACGAGCTTCTGGAGTAGTTTATGTTTACCGCCTTCTGGTGCTCTTATCGCCATGCTGAGCTGCAACCTGGACCTGCAGCTTTCCAAGTTTACCTGGCCAATGATCTGTGCGCCATGAACTGCGCAAACTCCTATCATAAATGTGGTTAAGGGTAGAGCTGAAGCTGAGGCTATTGCTGCGATGAAATCTTGTCGCAGCTCTGATGCCCAAATTAGTGACCAAAGCAGTGCAGTGCAATAGATTGGCTCCGTCCAGAAGTATCACGATTGCTCACTTGTTGCTCGACTGTCCAACAAGTGGCTCTGTTTAAGTGAGCCCGTCGCTTGGTCAGCGAGTGAGATGTTATCGTCGCCTAGCGAGTCGTGGTTGTAGCTTCATCACGAAAATGACAGCTGAAGCGAATGGAGGCACGACGAGGGAAAGGACGACCAAGACGATGACGCCGGGGAGCGAGACTGCAACTGCCAACTGAACGGTGGATGGATGGATGGATAGATGGATGGAGGCAAGTGAAATTTCTGAATGTGAGAAAGTGAGCTAATCTCATTCAAAGTGGCGCTCTCTAGTTTCAGCTACATGTTTTGTGGCACTGACTGATGATCCAAGTTAGCTTGTGTAAGTCGATGCACAAGAAGCGAGAAACAGTCGACAGTGAGTAACATTAGCCCCAGCTGTGGTCCAGTTTTTCGTGAGCGCGGCAACCTGTTGTTGCAAACAAGACAACAAGTCCATCAATCGAAAGCGCAAACGCCGGCAGCAGTGGCTAGCCTCTTGGCGACGACAAACGAGCCGAGATCGTGTTTTGCCCGTCGGTGGCTTGATGCAAGTGGAAATTGGGGAAACCGATTGAAATTCAAGAAGCGAACGTGGAATCATCACGACACAACCACCACTAAATCCGCAGCGATGGTAGAGGTGGTCGGAGCTGGAGTTGGAGCAATCACAATGACCACAACGACTGCGACGAGATAGACAGACACCGATCTTCGTCTCCCAAAGCGATCAATCTAATCCTCGGACCATCGATTTGACTGACCAACCAGCTCGTCGACGATTGAGCTTTGGGATGGCGCCAGAACTTTGCGATCAGAACTCGCTGGCGGAAGTTCATTTTCATAGCGCTAAAACGAGCCAACAGCGACAGGTGGGCTTCCGATTGTTTGTTTATTTGTCTGCCTGTCTCTCGGCTTGGTGCAATTCTGCAATCTCGGCACACGCAATCAAGAGATAGAGCGAGAAAAACTCAAACTAACGTCAGTATTCCAGATGCTCCTGGCCAATTAAGATACTGCGAGGTAGATAAGATGGTCTTTTTTCCTCCAACTTTCCGATTCATTTGTGTATAAACAATTTCTATTTAGCTCAAGTTACGGAGAATGAACAAGAAGACTTGAAATGATGGTCTAAATCTCACTTGCTCTTGTCGGTGGCAATGGTGGACTCGTGTATCTTTATTGTTATTTGCTCTTGCTGGTAAATGCTAGAATCACTTTCAATTGGTCGATTTCATCTTCGTCTTCATCTTCATTCTCTCTTGCCCTCTCTCCCTTACTCACAACTCACTAAGTTGGTCTTTTCAACCTCTCGACTTAACTAGATTGTCGAGTTGAATCTTGCTCGCTTCATCACTTTTGTGTCTATCTATCGTCCCATTTATTTGTCCGTTTATCCGTTATTGTAATGGTTGGCAACATTAGCAGTAGCAATGGAGACCAACTCTACATTTCAAATCGTCGGGTTATCTCAATTATCTTCACTCTTACTCTTTCCGGTCAGATATTATCAATACACATACACAGTCGCCACCGCCGCCACCTGTGCTAGTCAACGCGATTTGCTCGCCTGTCTACAGAGACAGAGACAGAGACTTAGACACAGAAACGGAAACTGTGTCTCTGTCTCGCTCGTTGCTGTTGTTGTCGCGGTCTCGCCTCCTTCGCTATGACTACAACCACCACCAACAACACAACTGACTCCGATTAACCGAGACTCTGGCGATGGCCAGTCTTTGTCGCCTCGTCCAGTGGAGTCGTTGCTGTTCCTTTTGGTTGCGTAACCCTCGTAAGAGACTCTGCCAAGAGTTCCGTTTTCGTCGCGCCCGCCAAACGCTTGAGATTGCAATCGGAGGCTTGCTTTAGCTCTGAGTTATTGTCGCGATTATTATCGCCATTACCGCTATGGGCAATAATGTGCTGTTGTCGCTTGCTAATCTCTGCGCTAGCAGGGCCGGAGGAGTTGCTCATTTTGTTGCAGGAGGTTGCAAGAGCTCCACCTAGCGTCTCTTGAAATCCATTGCAAGATTTCTTGAGCGCTCTCTGATCGGATGTCATCTTAGCCATAGATTGACTTGAGTTTTGATTCTGTTCGCTCAAGCTAATAGCGCCACCCGAATAAGAGGCAGCGGATAGTTTTCTCTGCTGATTGAGCTCCATTGCAACCACCTGTTTTCCCTTGCTGCTCTTGTCAACTCTCAGGTGCGAGTCTCCAACTGGACAGTGATTATTTTTCTGCTGACGCTGCTGCTGATGGCTACTGTTATTATTGTTGTCAAATGAAATCATGGATCCCGAACAGGTGGGCGACTGGAGTGAGGCCTGCGACGAGCAAGCCATTTCGCTCATTAGACTACTGCGACTTGTTGCTGTGGTTGTGCACGAGCTCGCTGGCATCCTCGTCATCACTGTTGCCTGCTTCCTTGTGTTACTTTCAGGATTTTGACTATTGGACACAACCTGGTTAGGATTTGAGCTATCATTTTGGCAACTTGACTCCGTTGCAGTGATTAAATTGGACTCGGAAGTCTTGTTTTCCTTGGTATCACTCATCATTGTATCTTTTCGGCAAACCTTGAATCGGCAATCGCATTCGAGCGACTGAGAGCAAGAGGCACATGTGGTCTCAAGGTGAGTGCACGAGCTCAAGCTTGTTTGCGATTCAGCTGAACAAGAGCAGGTGACTACCGACGAGGAGAGGATTGAGTTGGCCGAAGCGGCCGAGCTCATGACTGGTGAGCCGGAAAGGGGTGAGCCGGAAGTGGACAGTGACATGAGCTTGTGGTCGGCTGGTTCACAGTCTTGTTGTTGTTGGGTATCTTTTTGTTCTGTAGCTTGGTTGGTGGGCATTTCCGTAACAGGTGCTTGTAATGGTTGTGATGGTGAAGGTTGTTGTTGTGGTACGCTGATCTCAGATGAACCATGCAAGCAGTCGGCGCTCATTGCTGCGCCGCCCCTATTGCATCTCGCGACCAGCGCACCGTTTGGCTTGCCACAGTAAACCTCCGGTGTCCTACAACGAATCGCAGTGGCCAAATCATTCTCGCTACTTGCATCTAAGACCACCACTGAAGTGCTGCGCTCATTCATGTCTAGGCTCATCTCACTTCCGGCCAACACCGACGAGCTTGTATTGTTCATGGCACAGGCCGCCTGTTGGACGCTCAGGTAAACAGTTCCAATTTCCTTTATACTCTCACTGCCAGTAATACCCTTTCTATGGGCATCCATTACTAGAGGCGCTGATTTGCCCATAGCCGTTAGGGGAATGGCATCTCCTGCTTGTTTCTCGCCTAAGTTAGACGGACACGCCCTACTCGCTCCACCACTCAAGATCATCGTCGGCCCGCCGGACGACGAGGTAGATGCTAAGTTCAGAGCCCCCATTGCGAGACCCTCGATGGCACCTCCTTGTTTGACAGTTACATTGGCGCTCCTGCTCGTCACCTGACCTTTAATATGTTTCTTCTCCTCCTCCTGGCGCTTCTCCTTACGACGCAACCGGCGCCTATCTCTGCGCTGCTCCTGCCTCTTTGATCGGCGCAATTGTCTCTGGCTTCCATGTTTGCACTTGGCACAATGCAAATTAGGCACCGACTCAGAGCAGTTAGTGGGCTTGTTGTTGTTGTCATCTTGAATAACACTTCCGGTGGCCGCAACAACATGTGTTTGTGGCTGTGACGTTACAGCGGCAGCGTCGGGGGTGGCGGTCAGAGCTAGCGGATGGTCGTTGCTGTTAGTGGGCGCCTTACGAGCAAACAGTCGCAGCCAGACGCGCCGACCACCTTGCGCCTGGTGCTTGGTTTTGCCAATTGTTGTGGTTGTTGTTGTTGACAAAGCGCCACAATCGTTTAGTGTTTGATTGTTACTATTGACTGTTCTATTAGTAGCAACTCCAATTCCGCTTCCACCGCCCATGTCCATTCCTGCTAAACTCTGAATGCTCGCTCGCCGCAATACATTGGCAACCACACTATTGATTAGAGACGACCGCCTCTTGTGGCAATCGCAGTCGCACTGCCACTCCGTTGGCTTCGACTTCCGGCGTGTCGACGACGACGACGACTTGGACTTTGATCGCCTGGAACTTTTGTCGCGATTTCTCGAACCACCTGAGGCTCCTGGATTCGCCTCGATTCCAGGCGCACTTGCAACTCCATTTGTAACAACAACACTCCCCAGCTGATTGTCTGATTGGCGCCGACTTCTTTTCTTGCCACTCTCGCCACTTGAGCGAAATTTAATCCTCCTTTCCGGCACAGAATTTGGACTATAGCCCGCGAGTCCTGTTACTCCATTCAGCGAGTTCACCTCCTCGCTACTTGAATGCGCAATGCACAAACAAAACCTAATCGTTCGGCCGAGAGTTTGATTGCTATTGCTTCCGTTTCCATTAGTTCCATTTATTGAGGGAGCTTGGAATGAGACTCGCCGTTTTTCTGTTTCCGCCATCGCGAGGTATTGGTCTTGCAGATTTGAGTTGCTGCCACTCCTAGCGGATTGCCCAATTGCAGCATCACCTCCTTCCGCCGACATGACCACAACCTGCAGTTTATTGCCATCAAGTCCTGTCCCTTCCGCTCCCGCTCCTGCAGCTACGAGTTGCTTGCCGGCCATGGAGTTTGAACTAGCCGAAGTCGACTCTTGATCCTCGTCAAATTCCGAGCCTGAAGAGGAGGAGTCACGCGACGACGAGGAGTCGTTGTTGACGTCGCCGCCGCCGCTTCTCCTTCGACCACCTGAGGATTGTGAACCGGAACTGGAGGAACTAGTGGACGAGGGAGTGGCCGTGATGGTGAACTCGTCGTTTCCGTCGGGAAACTTTCGTTGGCGCCACCTTCCGCAGCGGAGCCACTTGTTGTAAAAGTGTCTAGCTCGCCTAGCTATACGATGTGCGTGGTGTGTGTAAACTTGATGGAATTCTTTGCGGAAATTTTCATTCAAAAAACCATAGAGTATTGGATTACTGCAAGCAGATGAGCAACCAATTAAATGGCAAACGGCAAAGACGATTCTAAATAATTGATCGTCCCCTTTGAAGAGATCAGTGGTGAAATCGCCAATAATGTTGAACAAATTCAAGGGCAACCAGCTGAGACCAAACACTAAGCTAACGCTTATTAGCATTGTATGCGTTCTTCTGATTAAATTTAACTGTTTCTTCTGTTGGCACTCTAATTGTGTTAATCGCTGGCGTCTAATTAGTCTCTTTTGTAGTTTATCACTTATTTTGGCATACACAATGCTCACAATTGTAATTGGCAAGACGTATTGGAAGATCATCGAAATAACCGAGTAGATTCCTCGACCGTGAGCAAAAGGCCAGGCTTCAATGCAGAACTCGATCGAGGATTCGATGACGTCATATTTGGTGGCTGGAAAGATTTGTTTTTGTGTGTGCATGTGAAATTTACAATTAGTAAATCAACTTTTTCTCATTAACTTTTCCTACGTAATGCTCAAATGATTGAATGTTAAATAATCGAAATGATTTTATATGTTTATATATACTTACGCAACGTATAGTGCTCCACTGTTCTAAACCAAAACAGTGGCGCCGACAGGAGCAAGGCGCCCACCCAAACGGAGGCCAGCAGTAGGGCAAAGCCGCGAGTCCCATTTGGAACCTCCTGGTGGGTTGGATAAACAATCACCTTGTACCTGTCCAATGCGATGGCCGTGATACTTATGGTCGAGACGAAAATCGACGTTGCCTGCAGGCCGGCGACCAGTTTGCATGGAGTCACACCCATGTGCCACATTTTCATCGAAATCTCAATAAACGAGAATGGCATTGTAAAGACGCAGAGAAGCAGATCACTTCCGGCCAAATTAATGATAAAAATGTTCCTAGGCGACAGAATTCTGGGCTTCAGTATTACCTGTGTTGTTTATCATGATTATGACAGGAAGAGACAATTTGGTTAATTTAAATCTGGATCAATGTGAAAAATGAAAAGGTTTAATGAAAAATACTAACCGTCAGACAAATCAACGAGTTACTTGTGGCTCCTATCACAATAAATATCAAGTATATCACCAGAAGCGTGTAATAGGCCTGATCGCTTATGGCCCGATTGGTGCGATACTTTTGTTTCAACTCCAACAATTGCCTCTGTTGCTTCTCTAATATTAACTGATTTAGTAGCTCGGTGGCATTACCGCGCGCAGTTGATGTTTCGGAGTCATGATCGTCGCGGTTATTATTGCTGTTAGTAATATTATCGCCAATGTTCTGCTGAAACGCAACCAAGCCTCTCACTTCCGGTTGCTGCCGCTGCTCCAAAGCTCTCCTCCTCCTCCTCTTCCTTCTCGATAACATTTGCCTTTGGAATGGTACTCCTGCGTTCGATTGTCTTTTATCACCAGTGTTGTAGTTGTGGCTCAAGTTGAGTCGGTTTGACTTCATACTCTTGGCCTGGCCATTGGAGTTACTTGTGATATAACTAAACTTGTTCGTGACCAGAGTTTCCCTTGTCTCTGCAAGTTTGTCGTGTTCATCAATCATAAAGTCCATTTGGAGTTGCTGTTGCTGTTGCTTTTGTTGTTGGATGTGTCGGTGTCGTTGCTCTTGGTTCAAGTTTAAAAGCAACTCGCGCGGCCAACTCATTGGCCTAGCGCCAAGAGACAAACTGGCACTTGAAACCAAATGAACACCAGAGAAGGAAAAGAGGCAACTTGATGTTAGGAGGGCAAAAAGTAGAAGTGAGAAAAAACTCGCTTCCTCTTTGGCTATGAATACAATTGGATTGAAGCCTCTACTTCTCGGTATTCTCCTCGATTCGCTTGGCGATTTCCTTGGAGTTTTCTCGATTTCCGTTGCAACCTTTCCTATGGACTCGTATGTTATCTCACGACCACCACCTCGACTTTCACATAACCTTGACATCTTGTGACATCTCAAATGGTAGCTCGCTTGGCACAAGTCTACCTTTAGCTTGCTCTTGAAGGTGGTATTCCTCCGTCTTCGTCTCCTTCTTCTATTTCGCCAAAATCCCTTAAACCTAGCTAATCGTCGTGGCGCCGGGATGCCGCTAATACAGCTGTCACCCGCGCCTCTGGCCATCGCCGACCGGCTCAGCTTCTCCTCAAACTCAAACGAATGAGACCGACGAAAAGCCACCTGGTTGGCATCTTTGGAGTCCATCATTATAAAGGAAGGTGGTTGTTGTGTTGCTGTTGGTGCTGCTGCAGCTAACTCGCCAGCCGGCGCCTGATTCCGCCGCACTGCTCACTTTGCCTGCACCTAATTGGGTCTTACGGCTGCAAGGACTCAAATTGGTAGAATAAAGTTTGAGAGGGAGGAGAATCAATGGGGTTAGATTCATTGCGATGAGTTGCTTGGTTTCATTGGAGGAGAAGGGGGTGAGCTTGTGAGAGAGGAGCTTGTTCGATAGCCCCGAGATTGTGGTTAAAAAATTCAAGTCTAACTTGGGTCTTTCTAGGGTATCCTTGAAGAGGACACCAAGAGGCGGAGGAGGAGGAGGAAACTCGTGTGCAGATCAAACATTAAAACACATGTTTAGCAGCTGAAAGAGGCCGAGACCGCACCTACTTCCGGCGAGAGCAAAATCAATATCAGTGTCAATAGAACCTAAAGCGACCACAAAGAGAGAGAGAGAGAGAGAGAGAGAGAGAGAGAGAGAGAGAGAGAGAGAGAGAGAGAGAGAGAGAGAGAGAGAGAGAGAGAGAGAGAGAGAGAGAGAGAGAGAGAGAGACGACGAGTACGTACGTACGTACGTACGTACGTACGTACGTACGTACGTACGTACGTACGTACG
>WNKI01000002.1:5392202-5461845 GCA_015350385.1 Aculops lycopersici
GANNNAGNGNNGNAGNNGAGNGAGAGAGAGAGAGAGAGAAGGGCGAGAGAGAGAAGGGCGAGTTCTCCTTGGCAACTCCTTTTCCCCGCCGCTTGTCCTCGATTATTTAGACTCTGAACTAGAATTCTCGACTTGGCGGCAAACAGACGCCATGGAATCGCCGCCATTATCGAGCCCGTCGCCACTAAAAACAAGTTACATCAAACGGAAACACGATGTTACATGACCAAGGTTTGTTTGCGCTTCCTACTTCCGCTCCTTCCATCGGAAGGGAGAAAAATACCCTAACTGGAGGAGGCTTGGGCCAGCTAAAGTCAAGTTTCGGTGGGGCGCCCCAAGCGGCCAACTGCAAACAGACAGCAAGGAACACGCTCTTTCATGTCTCATCGATTACATAAGAGACGATTGAGATGGAGAGGGCGAAGAAGAGGAAGAGGAAGAAAAAGAAGGAAGGGGAGCCATAAAAGCGATAAAAGGCCGACAAGTGAATTGCATCATGTTCTCGCGCAATCGTGGTGTTTCTTGTCGTTGTCAAGTGGCCAGTTAATCAATAAGCCGCTAGCTTTGCACTTTGCTCTTAACTCTTTACTCTTTACCTCTCGCTCTTGCCTCTTTTCTCTTAACTCCCGACTCCTTACTTTAATGGGCCGAGCCACTTGTTTGCTCGGGCGCTTTGCTCAACTGGCCAGCGAGAGTTTGTTTGCCAACTCGTCGGTTTAATTCACTGCCAGCGAGTAAGCTAGCGAGAGGCGAGGCCAAAGGTGCGCAGCTAGGCCGGCGGGTAACCAACCACCTGGTGATTGAGTCGAGTTACCTGCCGCTCGTTTGGCAACATGCTGGTCGTTGTTGTTTTGGTGCTTGGCGCCCATTTGACTTTGAGGGAATTCAATAAGGAAGCAGCAACCACGACAGCTAAAGCTCGTCGCTTCCAAATCAAGTGAGCATCAATTTCGCTGCAACTGTGACGACTGCCTCACTGATACTGGTGACGACAGCAACATATTACCTCTTTGTCAGTCTCTTTGGAGGCGGCGTTGTGGTGGTGGTCGCGATTGCGGTGTAGCAAGTTAATGTTGTCTAGTTGGTGATACAAACAAGCGAGCGGCTCGGAAATTAAAGTTCACGCGCCGCCGGCTAACCAACCGGATGGACAAACTTTGATGGGACCGGAGGCATGAAATTCAGAGGTGAGAGTTGAATGGACTTGGTTCCAATGGTAGGAATCGATGGCATATTAACTGTCGCCAGCAACAACAAAAAGCAACCATAAATACCCCACTTCTATCGATGCACACTCACGAGCAAATGAGTGATAAGATTTCTTGCCTTTTCTTTGCGTAAGTCTATGGGGATGTTTTTAGTTTTTAGTATTGGTGACTGGAACTAGAGGTAAGTATAATCCACAAAAAGATTCATAAATATACACCAAAAATTAACCGAGTCCTTCTCAATCAAAAATTTCATTCTCCCATAGGTTTCCACAGAAAAAACAATATGAAGTGGCAAGCATTCGCTCGTTAGAGCATATATAAATTTGGATATGTATATATATATATATATATATTGGAATCTACTCGCATTACTATACTAACTAAAACACCAAACAAGTCAATCTTTTGTAACGAGCGAATCTCTTGCTAGTTGAATGCGACGCCCTCCCAAAACTTGATACGCAACTAACCCACTAGGCTCTTTGTCGTTGATGCTGATGCAAATGCAAAGACACGCCCCATCCTCGCGAGACTAATGCATTGACTGCTCTCTTGAAGTTTGTCTTGCGGCTGGCGGCGGCGGCGGCCAAGTTGCAACTTGAACAACCAGATTCCCCTCTCACCAGTCGGGGGTACCTGTGCGCGTTAACATCTAGTCAACCAGTCAACCAAAGCGAGAGCTCTAAAAGCAAAGAGTTATTATTGGAAGTGACATTGCAATCGCAATGTCGCTGCCAAGTGGTAGCGGTCGCGGGGCGCGCACTAGCTAGCTGTCAACTGAAACATGACAGGCGACAACATGTTGTTGCTGTTGTGCGCATTAGAAAGCCCCATGTTGTTGTGCCTCATGTTTGTTGGCAAGCTAGCTGCAGGACAGAGAGAAAGAGAGGCAAAATTTTGCTTCTATCTTTGCTTCTCCTTTGATACAGGCTGAAAGATGCAAAACAGTAGTCGCCCACCGTGCGAATGGCAGCACGTAATTTAAGCGCCATCAATGCGCCCGTCATGAGGCAGCCAGCGAGGCCCATGCAAGAGGTAGATGGTCAATTAATTGGGAAGGGGTGTGTCGCGCTATTCGGACAACTTGGTCGCTTGCTCCGGGTCTCTGGGCTGCGTCCACTTCCGGGGGCGACCCAACTCGGAGGTAGCGTGCAAGATTTCCGCTCCTCCTCCTCCTCCTCTTCCTCGTCGTCTTCCCTTGACTGGCTCGTAAGTGTGTGTTTGTTTGAGTTTGTGTGGCCTCAGAGGGAAAGGAATATGTTGAGCAAACGATCGCGTTTAGTTGGATCCATGCTCATGCACGATCGGCTATTCGGGCACAAATGCAAGCGCTAGGCGGCACTCGAGGACGAAAGTTAGATTGAAAGTGGAGCCGAGATGATGGTCAGTCGGTGGCGGTGGCGGCGGCGGCGGCGACAAATTGTAACTGCTGGCAAGAGTGAATGGCCGAGTCGATTGTGGCGCGTCCACATACCAGACACACCGACTGAAGTTTGCGGGGAAATTTGTTTGTTTGCTTGCTCACGGCAATCAAGTTGGTTGCGCACTTGGTTTTGTGCTGGTTGTTTTGCTCATCGTTTGCGAGCAACTTTTGCTCGATGGCCGCCTGGATGATGACGACCACCACCACCACAACCACCACCACGAAATGAATTCAAGTCTCGCAAACATGAGCAATAGTTATAGCAGCAGCAGCAGCAATGACATTTGTAAAGGCGATCGGGACGCGAGAGTGGCGAGCTCAGAGGTGGACGAGCTTGACAACCGCAACAACTCGTGGCCGCCCAGCGAAATGGTGATGGGGAGACAGGAAGCGCGGGAGCAATAAATTAACATTCAATCATATCGTTTCCCAGGCGCCGACTTTGGCCGAAACGTCATATTTGCTCATGGCTGCCAATTGGAATTTCAGAAGCAAGCCGATTGGACTTCCTGCCAATCGGTGGCTTTTGCTGCTTCTTTGGTTGCTGCTGTTTTCGCTTGCAAGTGATCAATCGGGTAGGTGAATAATCCATGAGCTGCAAGTGAATCGGACGAGACAGGTACAATACAAGGATTTCTCTGAAATGAATTGCGAGTCGCAACATACACTTTCTTATGAGTTTAGAGATTTGGTTTATTTATCTTGGGCGCTGTCGTTGCTGTTGCCACTACCATCGCTAGCGCCATTGCCTTTGCCCTTGCCATCGCTGCAAAGGCAATTGTAGTTTCTTTCGCCACAAACGAGATTGTATGGAAAATCTGCGCTGCCTTCAAAGTTGGCACCACTTTACTCCCAAAGCGGATCAAAGGGCCGCTAAACCATGGACAAAAAGCATGGGCAAAGGCAAAGGAAACGCGCATTTCCTGCCTTCGGTGGTGATAGCGGTGGCGGTTGTCGGAGCGCGAGCCGCCAAAGTGTAGGCGGCCGCTTGGTCGACAATCGGCTTTGGTCGCCTAGAAGACGGCCACTTCCTGCTGTGAGCGACACCAGGTGCCTGGCATCTAGCGACCAGGAGCCAAGCAAAACCAACACGCGCACTGATCAAACGCACACAACAACCTGGCCAACCAAACAGCAAGCCAACAAACTGGGGCCAGCAAGCAGTGGAGCAGATCGGAAGGAATCACGGGAATTAGTAGGTTGAGGCTAAAGTGAGCAGCGAGTTCATATCATTTGCTTCCACTTGCCACTTGCCACTTGCCAGGTGGCAGTGGCAGTGGCGGTGGAAGTGGCAGTGGTAGTGGTAGTGGGACCGCCGCCAACTAACTTATACAAACTCACTTATCTCGCCCAGCTACCAAGTTCGTGTCTATGCTAGAGGTAGCCACTAGCATGGTAGTTGGTCCATTGGCAAGGGGTAAAGCTGGAGTGAGCACTTGCCACTTTCGCATAAATAAACTCGTCGTCGTCGGTGTTAATGTTGTTGCTATGGGGCTGCGACAGGTAGACTTGTTTGGTTGGCAGTCTACTGGTGGCAGCGACTTAGTTAGCCTTCGGAACGAGCGAGTCCATCAAGAGAAGGTGAGTTTGTTGGGCGTCTCGCGACTTTTGCTGGCCCACCTGCTCGCCGGTCTTGGTTTGATTGCGCCAACAACGAATCGAGCCGAGAGAAGTCGAGTAAGTGAGCAACTGTACCTGTTTGTAACAAGTCAGATTGCTGCTGCTGCTTCTACTGTTTACGCTGCAACAATTCAGTTGCGCCTCACCCAAATTAACGCCAAACTGCAACTTTTCCTATCACCAGCCTCATAGTGGCAAGCACAAGAAGTGGAAGTAGTGCTAGTGGCCGACTCAATTTAATTGAATTTCAATCTCGAGGCATTACCCTTTTGCATGTTTGTTATTCCGGCTTCTAATTTGTTAATTTATTCTGTTTGTCTGCACCCGATTTTGTTGCCTTATGATCAGGTGCACGAAAATAAGAGGCCCGGAATTGGATGGCTGAACGAGGAAACGTAAACAAGCTGCTGGTCACAATGCTGCTAGTGACAAAAATGAATGAATTGCTGGGAATAAAACTTAAGGCCAATATCCGAACAAACTAACCCTCGAGTTGCATGTCAGTTTTTTGGTACAGGAAGCAGGAGGGAAGAGTGGAACACAAAAGAGCAGTTTTCTTTAGAACGCCAAGCAAATGGATTTGCGTCAATGTGTCTCGCACGTGCCCAAATAAAATGATCTCCTTGAACAAGTCACCCATCTATTTTGCCGACAGGTTACGACAAAATTGAATTTTAATCTCAATCTAAAGGAAGCCTGGAGACGAGTCTGAACCTAGGCGCGCTGCCTCCTCTTCTCTTTTCTCTCTCTCTCCCTCTCTCTCCCTCTCCCTCTTCCTCTCGAGCTCGGGGTTTTGCTCGTCCATGAGATGGGTTTGTTGTGGTAGTTGTTGTTGTTGTTGTCGTTGTGGCTTACTACTCTCCGTCGTTGGGCTGATAGTTAATCTCTTTTAATCCCGAAAAGAGAGCAGCCAACGTTGAGCAGGCGAATGTTAATCGGAGCCAGAGAGTGAGAGTAACATAAGCAACAAGCCACTTGAACTCGCCAGCCACTACAACCACCCCGCCGCCAACTTCTGCCAGCTCCCCATTGAACTTGGATCTCTCGTGGACTCGATTGAATTTTTCCCGTTGGCCTCTTGTCGAAGTTTCTGTCTCTATCTCCGTGGTTGCAGTTGCTTTTGTTGGCTTTGGAGCTACGTGACGTGCAAGCAGCTAGCTTGCTGGCGGCCGACTGCTGACTTCTCCCTTGCCCTCCGACTGCCTCTTGCCAGTTGCCAAAAAACTGGCGCTGCACTCGACGTTGAACACGAACCACTTTGAAGCGTCTGAGTTGCCACAACGACCTGTTAGCTGGAGGCAGTCAGTTGATCGGCTAACTGGCGGCCGCGACCGCCGCCGCTCCAATGTGACTACTGCTCTCTTGCTCTGGATGGGGATCATTATGATTTTGAGGACAACGCGCAGCCGTTTGGCCTGGCGAGTCCTTGCGTGACGCCGACGAGTTACGCAACTCTAGCTAGCTCATCATAATGTCGTTGCTCTAGACACCAGTAGTCGAGAGCAAAGACTTTCTCTCTCTCTAGACCAGTGCACAAATCGGCGCGTGCAAATCATGCCATTGCGCTGGCCTACTAGTTCCTCCTCCAAACGAGCAGTTCGAGTTAAGATTAGTTGCCAGCTAGCTAAACAGTCGACACAAACACCGTTATTCGCATTAGTTGTAGTAGCGGTGGTTTTGGTCTGGTCTGGTCTGGTCTGGTCCGGTCCGGTCTGCTCTGGTTGCAGGTGCGCCGCCAGAGTCTAAACGAAGGGGAAGTTGAGCAAGGGGATCAGCCGATTGGCCAGCCAGCGGCTGAGCCAATTTTGCGCTCTGCTCGTGGACATCAATAATCGTAATTATCGCGCGTCATTGTCATCATTACGTAACGCGCTGAAGCTGCAGTGGGGGCTCTGGAGGCGCGCACTTGGCTCGCCACTGCACCAAAGGTAAGTGACTTTCAGAGGGGAAGGCAGATGGCGAGCTCGCTTGTAGGTGAAGGTACAGGTGCAGGATAGCGGCGAGTCGTGGTTGCTGTTGCTGTTGTTGTTGTTGTTGTTGTTGTTGTTGTTGTTGTTGTTGTTGTCGCTGTCGTTGTTGGGTATGTCGGTCTGTCGGTTAATTGAACAAAAACTAGAATGTTAGCGATAGGCGCAGTTGGCCACCACCACCAACAACTCCAACAATAACCGAGTTGTGCAACGCCGCAACTCCTAGATCACAAAGCTTGAGCTTTGGCGAGATAGCAAGCGAGTTGGTTGGTCTTCGGCGATACCGATGGTGGTGCCGATGCCCAGGTCTATGCCAACCAGCACCACCACTGACCGTCAACGTAATGCCGAAGCACAGAAGGGGCAGAAAAGTTACCTGCATGCTAGAGTGCCCAATGGCCAGGCCACCTGCACTAGCTTGCCAACAAGGGCACACATGCACCTGACTGTGTGTATGTGTGTTAGTATGTGCGCGCGTGCGTCTAGCTAACGGCTTCCGGTAAACAACGAGAAGCCGGAAGTTGGCGAGTGGCGGCCAAATTGGCCAAAAAAGGCTCAGCTCAATCTGATTTACGGCCCCGCGAGGGACACTCTCTGCCTTCCTTTCTTTCAATTTGTCTCCTACCTTCTCCTATGTGAATTTGGGGCCGCACACCGAGAGACTAGACGTGTATGTGCCGCTTGTGCCAAGCTAGTTGGCCGCTCGAGACGTCGGAACGGAGAGTTTCGTTGATGTTGTTGTCGTTCGAGTGGCTGGTCTCTCGTCGCCGGTTGTCGTTGGCATCGTTAGTGGACGTCGTTGTTGTATTCAGCGGCTGCTACCGCCGAGAGACAAGTCGATCAGTCCACTCGATAGTCATCCAAATAGAGACGGAGAGACGCTCGACTACCTGCGATGCGAGCGAGCGAGAGTTGCCAGCCAGCCAGCCAGCGGTTGTCATTAGGAGTCGATTATTATGCAACAGTCGGCCGGCTGTCTCCCAGCGGATCACTCGACGCCGGAAGCGCGTCAACGCGTACAGGTAGCTGGAGATGTGGAATTCAGCCGCCGAGTCTAACTAGCGAAGCGAGATGCCTCACACCAGAGTGAAGCGGACCACACCGCACTAGGCGACATACTGCATCAGGTTAGGTGCAAACAATGCAAAGCAACGTGGCGCAGTGCATTAGGCTACTAAAAAGCAACATTATCTACGTGGAGGGGAGCGTTCCAAGGTTAGACAATTGAATTGCCGTTCGGATTGAGGGCAAGCCGGGGGGAGGGAATCGTCAAAGTAAACAACGAGCATTTACTTGGTTCGCCAAAATTCTAATCAGCGCCGGCAAGCTATTTGGAGGCGAATCTTCTACGAGTCACAGTGGTTCCTATGAAACGGAAGTTTGTTTTCGTCCAATTCACTGAATTGTAGGCCAACTAAAGTTGCTTCACACTAACTGGGACATTTTAGTTGCTGGCTGATGGGGTTAACCGGGGAAGCCATAGGAAATTTACCACCATGATGCCATTGAGCTCCCAATGGAGGCCATTGAAGTTTTTCACCAACTTGGTGATGCATGGTCGTCGTGGTAGTCGCCATTCTCTTTCTTTGATGGGTTTGGTTGTTGTGCGAGCCAACAACCAACAACAAAAAAAAGTTGCACACGCAGATTCAATTATCAGCCCATCGATGATAGAATCCAGTGCATCGAACTTTACGTCTCTAGCTTACCAGTCTCTCCAGAGGCAACTACGGCTGCACCGAGACAGCTAGGTGCCAGGAAGTTCTAGCTAGCTTGCCAGCCGCTAATGAGCTCTCGGCTGGCCGCCTCTCGCCGACACCATCGATTGGGCTCCTGTTCGGCCGCCTGCGGCTAAAAGCGAGAATTAAGTTCCCGTTTATTCCCTCTTATTTCCTCTCTACTCTAGGACGAGTTTTAAGTAAACAAGATGGAGCGATTTGCTGTTAGTGCCTTTGCTTTTAATCTAACTGCACTTTTCGACTTAGTCGTCGTCGTCGCTGTCGTCGGTCGTTGGTGTTGCCTTCAACAACGAGCACCACCGCCGCTGCCGCCGCCGCCGCTGCCACCATCACGCTGCTCGACCTCAAGTTTCCGGAAGCGAGCCTCAAAAGGAGCAATTGAAACTCTGGCTCGATTGCTAACCTTAGGCACGCAAAGCAAAGCACGGCACGGCACAGCATAGCGAGCTGCTGCTACTTGCAAATCGCCGGCGAGACTTCCGCTACTTCGAACTCCAAAGAGCAGTTCTAGCCTCGAGCAATGTACGTTGCAACGACACTTGGGGGCTTGGTTTTAGTTCAAATTTTGAGCCGAGAATTTGGGAACATCGTGGGGAAATGACACACGAGCAGTAAGTGAATGGTGATAACAACAAAGAGGAGTGAGCTTGAGGAAAGTGAATTGCGGGCAACATATCACAAGCAGCAGCAGCAACAAGAGCCACAACAACAACAACGATGAATGGTTCACATTTCAGCCAATTGTATCCCTTCGTCGTGCAATTGGATGTTTGCGAAACACGAGTGAGTGCGCTTCCTGCTTTGCTTCAATATGTAAAGGTATCCCGCTCCCGCTCTCTCTCTCTCTATTTTATTGATCTGTTGGTTATGCTATTTCGTTGCCATACAATACAACGAATACAGACAGTGGACGACAACAACGACAAAGACGATAAGAAAGTGTCATTGCTAGACACTATTCCTTTCTCGCCTCTGTTTTTATAACCATTTTGTTTGTGCTACCGCTAGTTCTCACTGACTGAACACAACAAATGCAAATGCAAATGCAAACTCAGATTTGCACACATTAATTCCCTCATTTGGCTCTACTTCAATGGCTAGCAAGTGAAAACAATCCAGGTACAATTTCTCGCCAAACCATTGGCGCGCGAATCGAAACCGCCTTGCTATTTTCCATTCCTAACGGCGAGCCATTAACAAGTGGATCAGAGAAAAAGTGCGGGCACCTCGCGGCTGCAAGTTGAGTCGCGGCCAACACAACCGCCTTGCGCAAAATGACAACTGACACGCGAGAACTCCTTTCGAGTCGTTTGCACAGGTGGTTGGGGTGTGTTTGAGAGAGAGAGAGAGAGAGAGAAAGCTCAGGTACGGGTACAAGATGCCATGCCCTCAACTCAACTCTTCCAAGTCTCACTGGCTCACTCGTGAGGCCATCAATCTAATTTTGTGCAAACTAACCGTCCAATAGAAATCTCCAGTAGAAGTTCCGAGGAAACATAACGACAGCCAATCAGTTGCTACCTTGAGACGTCATCTGATCGCCATGAAGTTGCGCGCAATTATGCGCGCCATTTAGACAGGTAAAAGTTGATCGGCGCAAGGATTAAGTGATCGTTGCGCCGCAAACTAACCAAATAAACTGCTCAAGGTCACGACGTTCCGCGCGTTGCAAGGTACCAATCAGTTTGCCAGAGTTGAGTTATATAAGTTGAGTTGAGTTGAGTTGAGTTGATTTAACTTGGGTTAGCTGGGCAAATGAACTAGACCCACAAGCCAGCCAGTAGCGGCAACCGGAAGTAAGCGACACGTTAACGTTCAATTCTTGCAGCTTCTAATTGAATCCAAACCAACTGACAGACGACAACCAGGTTTCAGGTGAATCTTGGCGAAAGTTGCTGCGGCGCGGCATAACGGCCATAATTAGTGCCTCAGTTGGTGGCAATACAGGAACTCGCTTCCTCCTCTGTTCGGCTGACTGGCAACCGACTAGGCAAATTACTAGCGTTAGTTCGAGGGAATACGAGCCTTGGGTTATGTTAGTTTAGCGCTCGCGTACCACCTAAAACCACTTGGCGCTCTAAGCGGAAGTCGGCGACGGCGGTAGACGTGGATTCCGATAAAGTGCTACTAGGCGAGCGGAGGTAAAATCGATTGGCAAGGTCCAACTGGATGTTGGCCGTGTGATTGCCAACATCCAAGCATAGAGCCAACGGGCCACATTTAACGGAACGCTACCATAACCAAAGACAAACAGCTCATTGGTAATAAAACCACACTACAGCTAGTGCGCCCAACATGATCGCTATAACTTTTATTGTCCACCGCTGGACATCCTCGTGGCGGGCAGTTTGTTTTGGTGGTCGCTGCTATCGATGCTGCTTTTGTGTGTTGTTTTGCCAGTACTTTTCATGTTTAGAAAGGAGAGGGGACAAAAAGTGGAGCACCCAGTCGAGTGGTTTGTATGTGTGTTTTGGTGTGCAAGTGAGTGGGGCCAAGCCAGCTGCTAGGTCGCTAGGTCCTCAACAGCGACGCGCTCATTAGGCTGATTAGTTTATGTGGTTTCACCGCTTCCGTCGATGGAATAGCCGTAACAGTTTCCCCTGTATCTGCCGCCGCCACCGCCAAGTTGAGCACTAGTTTAGTGGTAGGTGGGCAGTAAACAAGTGGCACTCGCGTGCAGTGTGCGCTTTTTATTGTGCCGGAAGTAAGCAGGCACTCGAGTGTCACTGAAACTCGCGAGTCTTAGTGGGGACTTGAACTCGGCGAGGAGTTCTCGTGGTGGTCGTCGTCGTCCTCCTCAACTCCGTTGTCGTTTTCGACGCTGAGGTAAGCTACATATTTGGCTAGATGCCATAGTCTGCTCATTGTCATAGCGATAGTCTAGTGGAATGGAGTTAGCCCAACCGTTTTTACGCTCGAGAGACGCAACTTGCGCCCCTGCTTGCCGCTCGCGTCCTTGGCAAACCGAGCGGCCAGCAAATCCCGCCGCCACTACCGCCGCCACTAAGATCAGATGACTCTCTAACTCTCTGGCCCAATTTATCTCGACGGCAAAATCCGAGAGAGAATCTTTTGTGGCGCATAATGAGATTTACCTGCTGGCCTAATAAGTCGGAAGTCAGAGCCTGTCTCTAGCTCGCCCACTCGTTCGCCTGCTCGCTCACTGTTTTACTCGCAGCGAGCATACAAACCGCCAGCAAGCAAACCACCTGCTCGCTTTGTGACCCCAACTTCCTGCTGCCGCCTAGAAATTCAAAAATTTGCCCAACGCCGCCGCTACCGCTGGCTTAATTCCCAATGGCCCGCCTGACTTGCCCTCGCTCCAGACACACACTGCGAAGATAGGAGTCAACGTAAGCTAGCGCTTATGTTGTTGGCTAGGCCGAGAGCCTAGCAAACAAGTTGCCAGATGACCACTTTCTTTTGCGAGAAAATCTTTCTCAACTCTCCACAGTTCAAGTTTTGTGCTAACGCCGCTAGGCGCGCCTCAACACATCCGCTTGCTGCCTAAGAAAAAAACCTCGCCATCTATTGCCGTTGCTCATGTCCCTCTAGCCCCAAATGGACTTTCGCCAACCATTCAGTCTAATGGGTTTTACAGATATTTTCTGCTGATTCCTGTATTGGTATTTGTATTTGTATTGTATACCATCCCCACTCATTCCCTCTTTCTGTACAACACTCCAGTGAGTGTCATATAAAAGTTGTTCTTGTTGGCTCAAGTTGCAAGTGCGCAGCAAATTTGCTTAATGGGCCAAACGAGTGGCGGTTATGTAATTAGCCTGCACGACTAGTCTCGCGGGATTTTTACCCAAACTAAACTAACTGGTTCACCTTGGGAAAATCAATGAGCCACTGGAGGCAACAAACTCATTGACTTGACTTTTAGGCTTAGTCTCCGAGAGAGAAAAAAGAGAGAAAGAGAGAGAGAGGAAATTTGAGTGGTGAATGTGAGATTGCAATTGACCTCAACCAAGACAATAAAAATTTGTTTTGGAACCAAATGGCAAATGGCTCTCTAGATGAGAACGGAAAGTGAATGGAATGGAAAAAGAGGAGCATTAATTTCTAATGGCGCACCGAGAGACTAACCACCTGTGCCATCGGGAGAGAGAGAGGGGGAGGTGCATCAAAAGTGTGCCAAGGCCATAAATTAGCTGTGCAATTGAAGTAAATAAAATAAAATTTTGCATCATCAGCATGATCACGAGCAAAAAAGTGCCATTAGTAGAGAGAGTAAAACAAATATTTCACATGTATCAAATTTGGTCTCATGGGATTAAATTTGCAGTCTATCATTCTTTTGGAAAACTCTCCACTCTTCCCTATCGATACAAGATTCCTTGTCCCTTCACGCACTATAATTTTTCCTTAGTTTACGGGACAACCAAAACAACCTCGTAATCGTCGTCGTAATGGTCGACACCCACGCCCGTCTCACTTGTCACCTGTCAGTCGTTTGAGGCGTCTACAGTGCAGGCGCTCGTCAGGCGGATGTCTCGTGTCGCCCGGTGGTTTAGGCAAAATGTTGCGGTGTTGCCCCTCAACTCATACTTGCAATGAGGTTGAACTAGACTAGACTAAACTACTAGTCGCCACTTTTCCCGTTGCTCTGGCATTCAAGTCGCTATTCTGCAAGAATAGTGTGTAGGTGTTAAGTTGAGTTGGCGAAAGTTTCCTCCGCCGGCGATTAGCTCGATTGGCGAGTTTGCTCATCGTAAAGCTTGCTAACGGATGCCGCGAGTTCGCGTTGAATTAGACACTGGGCGCTGCTCACTTTGCCGCTAGATGATGAGCCGCGTTGCTAATCGGCTCGCCATCTAGTACCACTACCACTACCACCACCACTACCACTACTCACAACCACAACCTCAACCTCAACTCCATCGCTCAAACTCAAACTCGAGCTTTGGTCGTCAAGTTCAAGCCTCTAGCCCTGAAAGTTGGAGATGCATTAGCTTGCTCAGTAACATGGACACATGTACAAAGTTGTACCAGAGGAGGAGATAGATAGACAAGCGAGTCAGTCAGATAGACAGTCAATAATTTATTTTCGACACCTCAGGCGCATATACAACTTGTGCCTTTGGTTGTTGCGAAGCTCTCTGGCAACCAACCTTCCGCTCGCTTTAGCCCGATCGCCCGAGGGGGCGTGGCAAAGAAAGAGGGCGTATCCCACGCGCCACGCCTATTCGACCTCAGCAATTTGCCAACACCGCACTTCGCGGGTAGTGCGGTGATATCATAGAGTAATCTCGAGGTGAGATAGGAAAAACTTTGCTCTGAAGGACCTCATCAAACGCCCCGAGGCGCAGCAAGGTCAATTCAATGGGGAAGCAAAGCTTTTTTCAAGTGATGAGAGTTAAGTGAAGAGTGAGCCCAAATCTGGTGGCTAAAAAGCGAAACTATAAGACTAGGTGACAAAGGGAGTGACCATTTTGATGAAGTCCCAACGTTATCAGTTCACAATCACGATGGTCTTTGTGAGTTGTTCAAGTGAATAGAAATTAGAGTGACGACGACGACGACGACTTATAAAGTAAGTCGGCTCGCCTAAAGAAACAAGCTTCAACCGAACTCTCAATTACATAGGCGGCCAAATAAAAGTAAGCTTAGGCTAACCATTGATCTAGTTTGAGTTTTGCAGAGAAGCTGTATTTTTTGATAGGATTGCTATTTTCACAGCCGCATTCAAATTTCATTACAAATGCTATGAAAATAGCAATTCTATCAACAAATACAGCTTCTCTGCAAGTATCAAGTCAAAACTCAAACTACAACTTGTCCCAATAATTGAGTTACACTCGATCCAAACTGCTCGAAAAGAATGCGCAGGACGACCGTTCAACACTGGGGTCTTTTTTGCTCGCAGATCTATCCTGCGACCGATAAATGTAACGCAATTATTGAGACAAGCTGTAGATCAAAAGTTAGCTCAAGCTTACTTTTGTTTGGCCGCTCGTGTGGGCTCTCTGATCCTTTTGTTGGCCGGTCATTTGATCTACTTGGGCGAGGTAGAGAGAGAGAGATAGAGAGAAAGAGACCTTAGCTTGAGAGGGTGGCGAGTTTGTCGCCAGGAGAGTTGCGGTGCGAGCATTTGCTCTAGACACCAAGCTAGACGGCGGCCGGCGAATTTGGAGAGCCCACCATCGATCACTTAAAACCCACCTCCTCATCTCAGGTGAGGAGGTGGGTTTTAAGTGATCGATTGCGCACGCCACTCGACGTGATCTCTGATCCGCGAGCTTGGCTTTTGTTGTTGCGCGCGATTGTCGTAAATTGATCGCCTTTCATTTAGTCTGTCTGTCGATCTATCTATCTATCTGTCGATCTGTTTTTCCTGGTTCCTAATGTCAAATTGAACCACTAAAGGATACCTTTGCGCGCAAGGAATGAGCACAATTTATATCGCGCCTGAAGCTAGCTACCTGAACTTGGCTCACGTTGACAAATTCCGAGAAAACCACCGAGCGTTCAATTGATTTCTTCTCTCTCTCTCTCTCTCTCTTTGCCATGACGACGACGACGACGACGACAATCCGAACAAAAGGCTTAGAGCGAGCGCTCCTCTAATAAGTCTTCTGTTGTTTTATTTTTTGTTGTTGTTGCTACCGTCGCCACCGTTGCCGTTGCCGCTGCTGCCATTGCCGTTGCCTCTATACATTGTCGCCTCGTCCAAAGTCTTTGAGATTATTGAGGTTCTTGTTGCGTGGCGTTGCCTCAGTTTTTCCTCCTATCCTATCCCTTCCAAATTTCGAGGAGAATTTCTTCCCGATGTGATAACGGCAACATAACGAGAGTTCCTGTTTAAGTTAACAGTTTGTACTTTGGTCGAGCTACAGCAGCAACAGTATGGACAGCTGTCTATTAAAGCCATCCACCTCCACTTCCGTTTCCGCTCGCGCCACAATTTAAATGCCTCTCCCTATCTCTCTGCTCGCCACTGCGGTGGCAAAATCTCTCAGCGGCTCGAGCGACAGCAACTCGCATCCGTCTAAGCGAGAGTTTAATTTCACCAAGCTAGAGGCGCTAAAACTAAAGGCACACACAAACAAGTACAGTATTGAGCCATGGATAGCGAGGTGCCTAATAATGGGCTTGTCGCTAGGTCCCGGCCGCTATGCGCAGCGGGCGGTCCAAGCGGCCAACTAGTTTCTACAGTGTGTTTCACTTTCTAGTTTACTTTCCCTCTCTATCTCTCTGGCTTGACGAGGCACTCAAAACTTTGCACCTAAAGCGTGGCGTTCCGTTTACTCGTACGACTGCTCGTCTATCTTTTGCCGTCGACGTTGGCATTCGCCTCGACGGCGCTTGTCTTTCTCACCGCTTTGTCACGATGAAAAGTGGCACACGCTACTTTTGCAAACAACATACTAAACGACAAAAGCGACAACCACCGCCATCACCACGACAATCCGAAAGACAGAGACGATCGTACCTCCGGGATATCCCACTCCACTCTTATTGTAGCTAAGGAAGTGGGGATAAAAGTACGACACTCGCGTCACTGAGCTGCCGCCGTCATTTCGCTTGGCGTCATCCGGCGGTCGGCGGTCGGTGGTTGGGACAATTCGCGACGAGATTCCAGCAACAGAAGCACCACTATGTATGTAGATGCTCGTCGAGTCCACCGACGCACGAGCACGCGCCTCCAACCGCCGACTCCTGACCTTGACTCCAGTGGCGGCCGCGGTTGGTGAGCTCGCCTGTGGGCCAGTCTTCCAGCGCAGCCTGTACTCACTATGACCACCGCCAGTGTCATCATCTCTTCCCATTATGCATTCGAATTTGTTGCTCGTGAGGGCGGGAGTCAAACTAGGAGCCGCTTTTGTTGTTGTTGCGTTCTCAAGTTGGCTACCGGCCAGCTGCTGCCCTTTAGTCCATCATTCCCTTGCTTGTATCATGCGCCCGACGCGTGAGCCGTAAAATTAGCCGAGAATTTGCGCGACAGCGCGGACTTTTAGAGTCAAGTGGGGAGAAATCGAGACTTCTTATCCCGCAAAAGCTTGGCCCAATTCCACGAAAGTATAGACGCAAAGAATGAGAGGAAGTGAAACCACAACAGGTTCAACTGAACAGTGTCCAGCGCAAACTGGCCCACGCACCGCGTTGGTTGTTGCGCAACAACCAACAGCGACCACAACCACAACAACAACATTAACGCTGCCCAATGGTAAGCATTCGAGCTTCGTGTTTAGATAAGCAGCCATGCAGTCAATTAGTTGATTCATTTGCGTGTCGTCAGCTTCTCGCCCTGCCATTAGCTTTGGCGGTGCGATTGTTGTTGCGCTTTCACTTTCTCTCTGTTTCCATCTCTATCTCTATCTGTTCCACTTAGGTCGGCCCTTTGCTTGTCGCAACCAAAATGCCAACGGTCGCTCCTATCGTTGCCTTCGACTCTAACGAAAGCCCCGTTAACTCGCACTGCAAACTCGCCAACTAGAGCGACGGAAAGTTGGCCGTGGAGTTTGAAGATTGAGAGAGAGAGAGAGAGAGAGAGGGAGGAAACAATAACTAGAGTCCGGTTGGGTCTAGGTTAGTTGACATAGGGACACGATACAGCGAGCGAAGGCCAAACGCCATTAGATATCCCAATGAGTAACGCAGAAGTCGACTAAACGTAACGAGGAAACGCACCGCCGACACATGACAACAATATCACTTTTGTCTGTCTCGCGTCTGGTTGTCGTGGCGGTGGTTGCGTTTCATCGGATTGCTGGGCGGCTGCGGCGGCATGTGCGCCATAAAGCACGGTAACAAACAAAAGTGAGTGAGCCAGAGCAAAGGAAGTGGAGGGATTGGTAAAACTAAAACCGAGACTTGAATCTCAAAATGCCATTCGTTTGTTACCACGAATGAATGAGAGACTGTGATTAAAATGGCAACTCTGACTGACAAGGAATCCGGCAGACGACAGACCGGAAGTCAGGCGGCTTTGGTTAGACTGAGCCGCTGGTTTGACTCGCAGCGCTATTTGCAAAGAGCACTCACATTGGCGAGTTATTCCAACCACCGGCGCTGACGCCGACGAGTCCGAGGGCCAGCAGCAAATTTGCTACCCTGCAATTGGGAGCCAATGAGTCGATGGCAGTTTAAGTGGCCACGAATGAATTGTTAGCGAATGAATATGGTGAACCAGTGGCCAGTGTGCTAATAGACGTCAAAAGAGCAGTGTGCTTTAAAAAGAGCGATCGGCGGTGGCGGAATTGGAGCTAGCAGCAGGCTGGCGAATAATCAAAAAAGCATCGGACGCTAATGGGAGCAAAGCAAGGGAAGTGCTCAAGTGTAATGGAGAGAGAGAGAGGGAGAAAGTGTCCAACGAATAGAACGTTGGCTGCTCAAGTTTCACTTTTTGCCACACGCTCATTTGCGAGTCAATTGATTTTGAAACTTTGTATCGAGCGCAATCATCAGGAGCGCGCCGCGCTTCATGGTCACGAGAGGAGAAGGGTTGGAATGAGATGAGATGAGACTTGAGGATGACGCGATCGCAGCTCTCGCAACGGAAATCGAATGTTTCTCTCCCCCTCTCTTTCACGGGGCCAGAGGGGCGGGGAATAACTGAGAGCTAAGTAGACTTGCCACCCAAACAGCTGATTTAATCCAATTCTTTCTGTTCCATTGATCTTTCTAGCTCCCATTTTGAAATAATATCAATACAACTTCCAATATCAATTTGCGTCAATCTGTAACGCGAGTTTTGTTTTCCTCCTCTCACGCGCCATTTGAATAAATTTAACGCCTTTTTTATTATGGAAATTGGTATTGTTTTCCAATAACAATTGATTGACTGGTTGTAAAAAGGGTGCAAGGAAAATTTCAGGCCTGTTTCAAAAGAGTGAGAGATGGGGAGAGAAAATTTATCCAACTCAAGTTTAGATGGCAAGTTAATTGCTCTTCTCCTGTCAACAAAAGCTACTTCCGGCGAGCAAGCAGGCAAACAAACAACAAAAGTTATCTTGGGTTAAAATTTCAAGTGTCAAGATTTCTGGCGAGACCTCGTCGAGTTTTGTATCAATGGCCCGCTTTACGGCACGCTGGCCACTTGATTTATCGGAATCTATCTGTCAGCTTTACGTCGTCATCATCATCTTATTCTTTATTTTCTTCTCTGGTTGCCTTTTGAGTTCACTTTAGCTGCCAAACGCATCGGCCATCAAACAGTAACTCTGACATCTTCACGTTGAAACTCGTTGTAAGCTCATAACGCTCGCTCGCTTGCCATGCGCACAAATCGCGAGACCACTAGCTAGCTCGACCTCCACTTCCGGTCGCTGGCGTTCCGCTCACCATCTCGACTGGTGATCTAGTGGAGCAATAAACGAGCTCAAGACTGAGAATTGAACCAACAAACCGGCAAACCCTAATGCCTGGCCACTGGATGCTCTTTGGTTGTTGTGCATAAACAAATTGAGAGATGTTATCTATTTTATGGCCGCTGTTCATTTGCTTGCTCGCTCACTAGTTCGTCGGTTGATTTGTTGGTTGGTAGGTTGGCTGCAATGCTTTATATCAAAACCAGGGAGGCGCAAATGTCGAGTCTTTCGTTGAAACAAAAGTTGCGCTAGTTTGGCGAGATGTAGATTTTGTCTTGTGGAATAAAACACAAGCACACTGTTAGGTCGACTAGCAAGTTCATATATCACGCCTGCCAAGAGTAACGAAATGAGCACTGGCGCAAAGTTGAGGCAAAGGCGCGATGCAAATGCAAATACCAACACTAACTTTAAACGAGAAGAGAGGGAGAAAACAAAAATTTAACCAACAACTCACCTACTCTGTATAATTTGCAACCTTCACTTGGAATCCGGTAGATGTTGTCGCTATAAGTTCCTTCGGCCCATGCATTTGGCCATCCTGCTTTCACTACTTTGATGCGCGCATTGCCTATGGTCGCTAGCTGAGATCGTTATTGAGTTGAGTTTGCTTTTGTTTGGCTTGGCTGCAAGTTGCTTCCGTTGTTGCACTTGCTCTTGATGCAACTAAACTATCTGTTCGAGCCTCAAACTTTGAGATACTTGCCTCTGAACTTTAGGTGCAAATATATGACTCTCGCTCATTTATGCGAGAAATCAGTTGCTCAAAATAGCGACTAGACCTGTTCCTTGTAAAATTTTGTCAATTTTGAATCGTTGCACACTTGATGCAGTCTTGTGTGGCAAATAATAATGAGTCTTCTCATCCCTAGCTCCATCTTCCCATTCACTCTGTTCTCTTTATATATATATATATATCAAGAATCATCGAGACATATATATTTATATATGTCTCGATGATTCTTGCTCGTTTGTTAGCCTGGCAAACGAATGCACCCACCGAACTTCCGGTTGCGTTTGCCTCTTGGATGCTTCTGTTCGTGCGGCCAGCAAGCGAGCAACTGAGTCGTCAAATCGGAAGCCGCGAGCTCGGAGTGAAAACCGGCACTCTGGTTGGTTGGTTGGCCAGCAAGCTTGCTGGTCGAGTTTAGTTTAGTTTAGTTTAGTCTAGTTGAGTTTTAGTGTGGTTACCTGGTGAGCGGAATATTCATTGAGCTTGCGCAGAGCCACTAGCCGGCGTTCTATTCGAATTGAGAGGGGCCCACAACTTGGGGGCACAAGAACCAGGCAGCATGAGCGCCGCCAAGCGATCTCAAGAGGAATCACTCGTCGTGCATGATTTTCGTTGTTAACAGAGCTCTTTTCTCCAACCCATCGGGAGTGCGATTGAGAGCAATGAGCTGCTGCTGCAAGAGGAATATAACTAAACAATTGTCGACAGGTAACTCTTTCGCTATTCTAAGTTACTAATTATATTATATGATCAATATATATAATATGTTATTTAGAACAGGCAATGGTAGAAGAGTTTCTGCTTCATCAGCGTGTCAATACAAGGAAAACCTATCCGCAGGAATAATCGCCGCGGAGAAACTCATGCTGCTGGCAGCATCTAGTGCACACAGCAAGGCTCAAAAATTTATCAGAAATCCAACATCAGTGCAGGCATCTTCGACTTTGACCGAAATCAGTATGAAGCAGCCTCTTCTAATTAGTAATAGAAGAGGTTCATATTGTGATTAGCTTGATGTTGTGCCTTACCATTTTTTCTTTTTGTAAGCTCATATCGAGAAAGAGAGTGTTTCGTTCGATTGGTTCCTTTAGATCATATCAAATGCTAGCAGCAACTAGAAGACCACTCTGCAGGTTGTATTCAAGTTGCAGAGATATTTTTAAACACAACACTTTCGTTTCCCCAAGGCGCCCGACGTAACGAATGCGAACCCTCTTTGTCTGGGGCGACCCTCACCTGTCGCATCTCATTTTATTTTCTATTGAACTCACTCCTACAAGATTATTAACTGATCTAACTGATAATCTGATGAGTGTAAATCCTATTGCTAAACTCGCCATTGAAACACTGACATACTCTAGGCCCAGTCCAGGAGCCACGAGTAAATTTGTTGCTTTGGCAGCACTCATTGCAACTTGTTGATTCTTCCGTTCTACCATCAATATCATGACAAATTTGCTGATTCTTGAAGTGGTAAACTTTGCACGAGATTATGCTAATGGCCATCGATATCAATATCAAAGAGACAATTTTAAAATTGAGCCACATGTTGCTAGTTGCATTTCAAATGCTTGCAATCGAATGACAGTTTGATGAAAATTAGAACTGCAGGTAAGTGTGGTCGCAGGCTACACTAAAAATTCGGCGTGGTATTTATAAATTATTGAAAATCCATACGCTAAACATAATGTTCATCCAGATGAGTGGAAAAAGTGTTTATAAGAGGAATAACCATGAAGATGAGAGCGAAGTTTGAAGCTTTTCCCGAAATGCAGCACGAATTAGAAGGTGAAGGTAAAGGTAAAGGGATTCAAAAGAGGAGGGGACTAGCTTTGAACCTGATCATTTACACTTTGATTGACTTCGATCTCCATGTGAAGCCTATCCCATTGAATTTCAACGTGTCGAGGTGAGCAAGAAGGTGGATAGCATCTCGCTTGATACTGGGGACAATTGATGGCAGATAACCTCTACGCATTATTATTTTATTATGCAGACAAAAAAAATTAATAGATTCAAAAAGAAAAATGTCGTCTTTATTATTTACATCTCCATCTTGTAGTAGTCTAATTATTGCCACTCGAAACAACCTCGAAAAATCCCTGGCTTCCGGTGCACGGATTCAGCCGCGAGCAAGCAACAGAATGCTGAGCTCTCGCCTCCACAGATGGAGGTAGCCGCTTCATATCATTAGGCTCAATGTCACTAGGCGTCGTTTGTCGTATTATAATTGCTCGCTTCCGTTCCAATCGCTCGCTCTGTTCAACAGAAGGACTGTAGGTAAACATCTCGCGCTTTTTTTGCTTCAGAAACACTTGTCCTCTGCTGTTAATGGCGTCACTGCTAAAGGGTCTGTGATCATCAAATTTCCTGGTATCAACAAGCGCAGGTGTCACTGTGGTCAAATCCTCGTCGTATTTCACATTTAGATTCGCCTCTTCATCAGACCTTCCCGCAATTTTATCCTTGGATTTTGCTCTGGATTGAAGTTGTTCATCCAATGGAATCTCATTGGCTACCTCCATCCTCGGCGGTTTCTGTGGCTCAATCTGACTCATCCGATGGTAACGATTAGCTTGCTCCATAATGTTACCCAATGGTTGCGCCATTTGCGATGGCATCATGCGCATCACCTGTCTTTGGCTCGCATTTGGAGTCAAAGCCAAAGATCTGAGCTCCAATGAGCCAAGTTGCCAATTAAAGCCCATGGTTTCACTCGGAACATGCGTAGATCTTTTATTTGATTCCAGCTGCTTGATTTCCGTCGTTTCCATGAGCTGATTTTGGCTACGAGTTGACATCACCTGGTCCACCTCAACAGGTTGCTGAGTGGTAGGTGGTGTGCGGCTTTCCGCGGCAAAGTTGGTGCTTGTTGTGGACACAAGCGGGGAACTGGTGGTGCTGGTTGTTGTTGTTGTTGTTGCTGCTGCTGATGATGATGATGTTGATAACTCATTCACTCTAGACCCCTTGAAATCACCTGTTTTCGTACCTGTCTCTGGCTCATCTCTGCTCGCTTCAAGTGCACGAAGATGAGTGGCCGCGTATTGGGTGTATGGCGCGCGAAGGCGACCGGAAGCTGGACTCTGGTTGCCTCCCTTAGTTCCTCCAGAATGATAGTTTTGATTCGAGTGATGGTGGTACTGAGTGCCGCCACTTGACGACGAGACACTCGATTTGGTGTCAAACAATTGGCCAGCTAGATGGTCTCTCTCCTGTTGCCTCTCTATTGTGTTTGCTCGTTGACCTGTGTTGAGGTCAAACTCCGAGGATAAGATTAGTGACGAGCCATTAAATCTATTGCTGGAGGTGGGTGAATCACGCTCGTTACTCTCGCCACCAAGATTTGTGCCACCTGTATTTTGTCTACTTATTTCGGAATCAGCCCCACCAGTTGTCGAGCCACCTCTTGGATTCAAATCAAACTCTTGCCCTTGTCTCTCCTTTGGCGACGACAACTTTGAACTCCCTAGCGAATTGAGATTAGATTCAAAGGGAGACCTAGCCACCGTCACTAGCTCACCTGTCCTCGGGTAGTCAAACGACCCACGAGTCAACGAGTTGTAGGTGCCCAAAATGCTCAAGCCTCGCGAGCGTTCAATTGACAATAGTGGCGTGTCAGGGTGACGAAGGTGCTGGTTGTCGTAGGACAGTTTGTTTCGCTCACTAATACTACCTTGAACACTAAGCGGCCGATCATACAACAACCGGAAGGCGCTTGAGTCCGATCGTCGACTTCCGGCGGCCAGAGGATTGTAAAGTAGGGGTTTGCGAGCTTGAGGCGTCTGAATTAAGGGTGATATTGGTGGAATCAGATCGAATTGCGAAGAAATTGATAACGGACTGCGCAAGCCACTTGTTGAGTCCAATTCAACATGTTGTTGCGTCTGGCCACCACTCGAATATGAGTTTTGTCCCCAACTATTAACATTGTTTGGCCTTGCATTCAAATTTACTCCTCTCGCTTCCTGCTCTGCATTATTGCCTTTGTCTGACCACGAAATACTTGGCTCCAATTGAAGTTGATTAAGTTGCAACGTTGGCTTAATGCTCCCAAATGTCGCTTGTGGTAGAGTGAAATTATTGCTGCTTATGTCACCGAGCGGGTGGTTGTAGTTTCTAATGGCATTAAACCTGTTGATCAAGTCGCCCGTAGACTCACTTCCTGTTCCATATCTTGAAGCCAACAGAGGAGCTGGTGCACTCGGCGTGCTGGTTGGACTGGTAGTTGTGGTCTTTTTAGCTATTCCCGTTGTCACCGATTCACCAGGTGAACCCGAATAATCGCTTACATTTAAACGACTGTTCAAGTTTGTATTCACACTCAGAGCTCTCAATCTCGAGAGCTCAATCTTGGCCTTCAACGAGGAGGGCCAATCAGATGCACCACCAGTTGAGCCAGTGAAAGTGGATCGAGTTGTTGGTATTACTGGCTTCACATAGGCACTGTTCAATAGATTTCCATACTCAGTCTTTGCAAATTGAATGTTTGCCGGTCCTGTAATTATGGGATTCGCATTTATAACCACATTAGACGGATTCTGGTTGGCCGTTCCAGGTTCACTTGTCCTGATGAAAGCTCTAAATCCATGATCATCAGCCACGTAGTCAACGTGACGGTAAATTCCATCCGGTAGCACGTAACCATAACTTCCTGTCAAAAATTGGCCATCACCGACCTCCTGTCTATACTGTTCACTTAATCCATTAGTTCCCTTAATGTCGTAGGCAAACTTGTAAGGTTGCAATGGTTGAGGTGAATGGTCTAAGAACCAAGGATCCTCATTGCGTCTCATCGACGACGAGCTCGATTGGTCCACCTGTCGCTTTCCCTTCGTTCTATTGGTGGTTTGTTGGTGTTGTTGCTGTTGTTGATTCTGGTCAAGTTTTGGCAGCTGAACTAACTTGGCGGATTTTAGGCGCTTCACGGTGGATTTTGGAGCCGTGCTCGCGACGGTGGCCACAGGTGGTTTGTTTGATAGTTTTGGATTTGTTTGTAAATTTGCATCTTGCCCAATTGACTCACTTGCTATCACGATGACGAGCCATAGAATACTCCAAACAACCAGTTGGCTAGCAGTATGAATCCTACTGATGCTTTGCATCTTGGCTTCAAGATTTGATCCTCCACAAATCGACTTGACTTTCCTCACAACTTTGGTTTATACTTTACTCTTGCTCGTCATTCGAGCAAATGACTCGGTCAATTAGTCGGCAAGACACGAACTAAATTTCTCTACTCAGACACAAACATTAAGATGAAGCGGAAACTATTAAGTCTGGTGTAGAGAGAATTGAAAAGGAAGGAATATTAAACAAATTAATGAGCTAATGGCAATTCTTTTGATGATCGACTTGGCACGCAACAACAACAACTTGCACAAGTGGCTCGTGCTATGCTGTTACTCTGACGCGAGTTCTTAGTTCCGACAGGTGAAAATTGTCACCTTTGAGTGTGGCTCAGACCGCTGACAATTAGACTAAACATGAAGTAGGCAATAGAATGTGCTAAAGCAAGCAACAGGTCGTCGTCGTAGCACAATAATTGACGATCTACTAGACAATTCAAAGTATTAAGCATAGAGATAGTTGGCAAGACCTTGATTTGAGCCTCGAAATTTTGGTACCAGTTGGGCGGAGACTTGGTGGTGGCCCCTCTGGTGTATGGTCTCGTCCAGACCACGGGCTGCGCTGTTTCTTTGGGCATTGTTGTTGCTATGTTCATCTGGATATTTTGAATGGATAAAGTGAGAGTCAACGGTAGCGAACAGCAGTTACGAGTGCCTCACGGTGGACTAGATTTTTGTCGTCGTTGTCGTCAGCTCTATTCTCGGCCAAGGCTTTTCTGTAGCAACTTCACCTGGAGCTCGGCGCTGAATGTATGTATTGAGCCGCTAATTTGCATATGAATTGCATAAGTTAGGCGCAGGTAAGTTACGCGTTGGAATAATTGAAATCTCCTCCCCCTTAGAGTGGCGCCCACTTGTCAAACAAACAGGCATTCACTCTTAGAAATACATACAAGAGGCTGAGGTCCTGAAAACATTTGCGAGCTTACCGAAAAGGTAAGGGTGATTTACGTAGCCGGCTAGTGTGAGGAATCAACCAGATTAACTCGCCCTCTCTTTAGATGGACCTTGAAAATTTAGTGGCGACAATCAAACAACAAGTGGCTGGTTCCGCATTCAGCTAGATTGTATCTGATTTGTGGAGGTTCTTTGCTAGAGAGAGAGAGAGGTACAGGTGGTTGCAGCTAGCCAAAAAGCGGAACTAGATTCTCATGGCCACTGAAAGCTAAATAGCAATGTCGTCGTCCGCTGCACGCGCAACTCATTGTTTGGTTTACCTGTTGCGGTTTTTTAACTCACAATTCTCACAGGTAATGAAAGTAGTCAATTGTAGACATAAATCCAATTTGTTTTTACCCACTTTGATCTCAACCGAGACTCACTGACTTTCCACTGTCACGTTCAATTAGTTTCTTTCTGCTTTGTTCTCTTCAGACATCAAAAGTGTTTCGTGTTGTCGCCAAGCGCTAGCTAGTAACGGCAACTGCGACCGCACCCGCAAAAGTTCCACTTAGACCATCGCGCCCAACTTGCCGGCTCGATAATTAATTGAGTCATCGCGTGACCAGGAACTTTGCTTGCCCGTGTTCCCAGTTTATTTTTCTCAATATTCAAGCACTCAGTAGTTTAATTTCAGCATCAAACTACTTTTTAGCTCGACAGACTTTATAGTAAGTTGGACGGAAGTAAGAAGATAACAAATAAAGTGGGTAACAGGTTAACAATATCGTTTCCCTCCTTCCGCAAGGTGCAAGCCAAAAATTAGTTTAAATTTTCGCGCCATAAATGTCAGAGTGCTGCCGCAGCAGAGTGTCCAACAAAACGGCAGCATCAATACAGATGAGCCCAATGCCAGCAGTAGAGGCAGATGCAGTCGAAATGGGAATGCCATTGTGGCCAGTGGCCAGTGGCAAAAATTGCACTGACTGCGGCGAGCAATGCGGATTTTGTAGAGGAATGTGGTCTGGCACTCGCTGGCATGGCAGCAAATATGCAACTCGCTGCGTATATAAGATTTTTCAACTTCAAACTGTATATATTTTGCTCCCTGACTGGTATCCCTCGCGCAACTCATCTGCTGCCACTACGGTTTCATCGCTCGCTCCTGCTGCTTGAACTGCAATGCAGACTGTCGTCTTTAGTACCCATCTGAATCTGAAAATTTGGACTAACTCGCAAACTTCACGAGAATTTCCCTGTATTGATTGACTTCATCCAGATAGCCAAAGAGACACTAGAAGTCTTGAAAATGATACGCCAGTCGAATAGAATATTAGGAATGAATTCAACAACAAACCGAAACAATATTAACAACAATAATAATAATAATAGTAATAATAATAATTCTCCCAACAACATGAACTGGGAAGAGCGACCAACTGGCATGAACTCGAGAAAGGATACATCTCACCTCTTGTCGCATGGAGCCCATCAGCACCATGCCGCAGGCAATCACTTTATTAGACCACAGGTAGGCGTACCACTTAATCTGCATGATTCTCATGGTAGCCCAGATTTGCCACTACGCATCCTCGTCAAGAGTGATATGGTTGGTGCTATCATCGGCCGATCAGGCGGGACAATCAGACAAATAACGCAACAAACGAAGGCGCGAATTGATGTGCATCGTGAGGATCCATTGATACAACAGGATAAAGTTATAACCATTAGTGGATCACCCAAGAGCTGTTCAGATGCTTGCTTCAAAATAGTTGAAATTATCCAGAAAGAGCATGCACAAGCAACGAACAACAATAACGAGTTTGTCGCCGATAATCAATATGATGCTTCACATAACAAGCAGTTCGGCAACTACGAGTCCGACTCCGATCCAGAGATAACTTTGAAAATCTTAGCCCACAACGATCTCATCGGTCGACTCATTGGTCGGAAGGGAGCATCAATTAAGGATATTATGGAGAAAACATCAACAACGATCAAGATCTCGGCAAACTGTCTAACTGACGCAACTAGCGAACACACAATCACAGTTGTCGGCCGTCTAGACCAAGTACGCCAAGCTGAAAGTTCAATATCAACAAAATTGAGAGCAGCCTATGTGGCCGATATCAATAGCACCCTACAAACAATTAACAAGTCACCTTATTTATTCAACAGTGTTCCAAACTCCTACATGTCTGGCCCATATTCGCATTCAAGCTCTGTTCTATCCTCACTTGTTGGGGCTAGTCATCAAGCTAGCGGTGGCTCGCGTGGCTCGCATCACCATTTGCCTCACCATCATCCTCAAAATCCTCTTTACCCAACTCCAGGCTTCATGCCACTTTACCCTAGTATGCCGCTTCAAGCTCCAGGCTTGTTAGGCTATAATCCTATGCTAGGCGGCGGTGGCGAGTTCGAAAAAGAAACTGTCAACATATACATACCAGATAGTATGGTAGGTGCAATTATTGGCAAGTCGGGATCTGCAATCAAGGAAATGATCAGCACCTCAGGGGCAAGCATTAAAGTGGCCGCTTCAGCTCCACCAACAGCTTCATCACAATCCAAGCAGCCGGATGATGGTAGTGTTTTGAGAAGTAGCAATTCAAGCAGCAAAGCTGATAATAACAAGCATCATGATTCCAAAGAGAAAGACTCCCTTGTTGAACAACGGGAGTCAGGTAAAGAACTCGAACAAAATCAGCTTGAGCTAACTGCGAACAAGTCCGTCCAAGGAACGACACCAAATTTGGAGTCGAATCAACCGACAACAGATGCCTCCACCACAACAATAGTAACGAATCCCCAACAACAATATGCCACCAGACAAAGTCACCCTAATCCGAGAAACTCTTCGCATATCAACAATATGGAAATGAGAAAGGTGACCATCGTAGGCTCACCTGAGTCCCAATGCACGGCTCAATATTTGATATACCGCAAGATTTCCATTGAAAGCGGAAAGAGTGATATCAGTTTAATGGTTGAAATCCGGGTTCCTTCACAGTATGTTGGCAAGATAATTGGCAAGGGAGGCAACACCGTTAAGCAATTGCAAGCACAAACTAGAACGACCATTCGATTACCTGACGAGAAACCTCCTCAGCAGCAACAAGCAGTATCTCCAGTTGAAAATGGCAATTCAGTCCCTCCAGCTGATGATACTACTTCATCTGAGCCAGCTTCTGAAACATATGTACAAATTACAGGAGATTTTCAAGGTGCACAGATGGCTCAAAGACATATCAGGCATATGGTTCGAGAGAGTCAGACTTCAGCCTTTCGTCAATCTAAAGCTCACCAAACTAAATCGAATGGAGGAGGTATAAGCAAAACGAGCGGCCAAGTTGATGGTGGTTCAAACCACCATGATAAATCCCAGGAAATCACTAGCAAGAGCGATTCCAATTTCCAGAGTCAAGGCGATATTCTGATCGACGGCAAGTCATCCAGTTTGGAGGCTGTAAATGGAGCGAAAGCTCAACAAGAGGAATTGTCGCCGTCCATAACTCAGAGGCAGCCTCAGGATTTAGCCGCCAACGAATCTCTTAAACAACAAATAGATTGCCCTCCATCAGAAGCCTAGTAATAGAATTGGTGTTAGTTTTGTAAGATTTTGGTCATCGTCAGGTATGCCAGCAACAGAAATCGATAAGATCAAAGCATATAGGGATTATATTAAAGTTTTTATCCTATTTATTAAGATTACATACATCACAAACCTTTTTTCATTTACACCTGATCTAGTCGTAACTCGATTGACGTTCGCCACTCAAATCTCACGCTCTCGTTTCATTGTGCACGAGGTAAACAAAACCAAACAGCTGACATTTTCAGAAAATGCCTTTTTTATAACATCTCAAAACCAACCACTACCTTTCTAGCTCGATTTCTCATTATTTTATTCTGATCTATTGATATAGATTGGAACAGTATAACACCATGTCCATTGTATACAGCAGAAATATCAAAGACGAATGCTTTAAACTCAAAATAGGATGCCTGGAGGGCAAGAGACCATCGCCAAATTTGAGCGAACTCATCGAGAATCCCTACCTTATTTATTATGGAATCAAAGATAACACATTTGCTGATTTGATCGTGGAATGCTCTCTAATGAGCGATAACAAGTCATTATGTCCTCCCATGCAAACCTCATATAAATACTTCACCAATCAGTGGAACTGGAATGAGTGGATTGAGTTTCCAATTGCAATATGCGACCTACCTCGCGACACTCTGGTTGAAGTCAAGATATTCGATTCAAGTCCATCTGATTCGGTCTTACTGGGCAAGGCCTTTGTATCGATATTCGGGCATCAAGGAATTATGAGGACAGGACTCTACGATTTGAGGGTTTGGTTTAAGGATGAGCTTCACCAGGCTGCCGAAGTGGGCGAGAGCATTCTGACCGCTTCGCTTAGTGGCCACGATGAACTTGATAGATTGTATGAGCTGAAATCAAACTATCATAATGGACAGATAATGAAGATTGATTGGCTAGATAAGTTAACTTTCCTCGAGATTGAGAAGACAACTCAACGAATGAAAGCAGATTCAAAAAACATGTTCCTGTCGGTAGAGTTTCCAAAAGCTTTGATTGAAAATACAATCGATGTGCCAATTGAGTACAACGAGTTAACACTAGAAGATCATAGGAGTCTCCAGCCAGCCAGGAATGATCTCAATCTCATACATGATCCAGAACTCTCACTAGAGAATATAATTGAAACAAAACATCATAGGCTATCGAGAAGCGCAAGGAGTTGTATCAGTGATAAGGATTTGAAACCCAATGCGAGTGTTAGAGATCAACTCAATGCTATTGTTTCTTCACCCCCAACAAAGGTTCTGACAAGCGAGGAGCAGGATTTAGTCTGGAAGTTTAGGTACTATCTGATGAGTCAGAAGAAGGCTTTGACAAAATTTCTCAAATGTCTCAATTGGCAGGCGGCGGCTGAGGTCAAGATAGCTCTAGAATTATTAACTTCATGGCAACCTATGGACACTCATGATGCGCTAGAGCTTCTAACTCCGCAATTCCAACATCCACAGGTTAGGTCGTATGCAGTTTCACGTTTAAAGCAAGCAACAGATGAAGATCTTTTGTTATATCTATTGCAATTAGTTCAAGCACTGAAATATGAGAACTATGAGCAAACTGTTGCCAGTTTGGCCTCGGCAGCCAACACAGATGCTCAAGCTAACAACACAGGACAAAGTCAACATCACCAGAACCTCCAGATACACCAACAACTTTCAGGCTTAGTACTCAGCCCAAAGGATCTCAACAAACATATGGTCAAGTCACCAACGCCACAACAACTACAACCGAAACCCCAAACCATATCCGAGGAAAAAGAACCAACAAGTGGTGCCGAAAGCGTATCAGATCCGCGACTGCCTCAATCGGCCATCAGCCATAGCAAGCCGAAAAGAGATGAGCCTATTATGAAGGTTGCAAGTGGTAGCAACATCAGCAATTTATCAGACGAAACCTGGGACTTGAGTACCTTTCTAATCAATCGATGTGTTCAAGATGACATATTGGCCAATTACTTTTACTGGTACCTGGTGGTTGAGATTGAAAATTTTTCCCAGAATATTGGAGATCTTGCCTCAAATAACACCACTTCCATCGCTTCGAATCAGAAGAACATGCAAGCTCATCGCATATATACAAGTGTGATGGACAGATTCATTAGAACTCTATCAGCTGATCAAGAATCATTCAAACGAAGACGAGATTTTTTGTCCAGACAACGATTATTTGTTGATAAGTTGGTATTACTAATGAAGATGGTTGGCAAGGAGAATAAGAACCGACTTGGCAAGATCGAGAAGCTTAAGGAGAGTTTGGCCGATCCGGAAATTCTTAAATTCGACTTCACTCACTTGGATCCGCCGCTCTCACTACCACTGGATCCAAATATTAAAATTCAAGGTATCATTCCAGAGCGAGCAACCCTCTTCAAAAGTCAGTTAATGCCATGTCGACTGACTCTAAGAACAACCATCTATGAGAAGAATGTGTTGGATTCCACTGACAAGGCGAGCGAAACTTTCCTTTCAGCCTCTCCAATGACAACCAACGACGATCTTGCCAACACAGGTAGATCCTCACCTCGAGATCTAGGTGGCAGCAATCCATTTCTCGAGTACAATGTGATATTTAAGCACGGTGATGACCTGAGACAAGATCAATTGATTCTACAGACCATAACTCTAATGGACAAGTTGCTTAGACGCGAAAACTTGGACTTGAAACTGACCCCATATCGAGTCTTGGCCACTAGCACTCGTCACGGATTTGTGCAATACATTGATTCCATGTCATTGGCGGAAATTAGAGCCACCGAAGGAAGCATACAAAACTTCCTGCGTCGGTACGCACCCTCACCTGACGCACCATTTGGCATCTTGCCCGAGGTCATGGACACCTATGTTAGGTCCTGTGCCGGATATTGTGTTATCACTTACCTGCTAGGCGTCGGAGATCGTCACCTGGACAATCTTTTGCTCACAAAAACAGGAAAACTATTTCACATAGACTTTGGCTACATTCTTGGCCGGGACCCAAAACCGATGCCACCGCCGCCAATGAAGTTGACTCGCGAAATGGTTGAAGCAATGGGCGGCCCAGCTTCAGAACTCTACCGCGAGTTCCTAAACCTGTCCCATACAGCCTTTCTCCATTTGCGACGACATTCGAACTTGATACTCAATTTGTTCTCCCTGATGGTGGACGCAAATGTGCCAGATATTGCCTCGGAGCCCGATAAGACGGTGAAGAAGGTTCAGGATAAGTTTAGGCTGGACCTGAGCGAGGAGGAGGCCGTTCACTATATGCAAAATCTAATAGACATAAGTGTATCAGATGTGATGGCGGTCCTTGTTGAGCAAATACATAAGATTGCTCAGTATTGGAGGAAGTGAGCCAATTCAGATGTTTGACGGTTCATTAAAACGTTTGTCTTTCTGTTGTATTGTAACTTCAACTTAAACTCTAACATTTCAACCTCCCTTTGGCCTTCTTATGAGCTAAACCCCTGGCTCACTGCACTCAGTAAGCTGGCGCTTATGTGTTTCTCTGTACCTATGAGTGTGGGGAGAAAGGAGGCCAGGAGTTCCTGGTAGGCTACTAAAATCCATGGACAACAAGGTGGTCGCTGCGCAGATTGCGAGAGCCAGTGACAGACGGCTGCACAGTGAGGTCTCGGAAAGAGAAATCCTTATGGAAGTTCTTTGCAACGAACGAGACCGAGTGAATGGGCCACTAAGGCGACCGAGAAGACGCGTCCTAAGCGCATTACCTTGTTTACTTTACATAATTACACAACAAGGGTACCAAATAACCACTGGCTATTGCAATATTAAAACGCGCAAAAAAGTGTTTCAAAATCCAAGATGAACAATATTTACACAGTATTCATTTTAAAGAATCAAATCTTGTGCAAATATCACTGCCAGGCTGAATTTTAGTCGTGATGGAGTGAAACAGAGCAACGAACTTTCATCGAATAGTTCTCGTTTTTAGTTGGACCTTACAGGACCAAAATTAGGAAACGACAAATCATTTATACAAACTATAATAAGAATACTCACAGAGAAATCAAGAATCTCCGCAACAATGCAGTCGCTGCAATCCAAGCCGGCAGGCGCCATGACAAATCTATCTTGGTGCCGACACCTTTGCCTAGTCAGTCTAATGATTCTACTTGCATTTGTCCTGGTGACACAAGAGAAGGATCTAAAGAAGGAGCATCCAAGTGGAAAGGGGAACTTATGCATAGCTAGGTTCGAAAGTACAACAGGAGAACCATTGTATTACACCTGCCCAAGACCCAATGAGTCTGAGAAGAAGAGCTACTGCTGTTACCTGGACAAGTGTTGTGATTACAAGGAGTTCCAGAAGCAAACTGAACAACAGTTCAAGGCTTCCCAGGGCCATTACGGAAACTTGACCAAAGGTGTCATTGGTAGCGCGTTGAAAGTTATTTTGTGGATCATATTTATAATAATCATGCTGATAGTCGGTTGCTGCTGCCTAACCTTTTTCTTGTGCAAGAAGAAGCGCCTCTTTCAAGGTGGAATCTTCAACACTCCCTTGCCAGCCCAACCACCTGGACCATCACCATATGCTCCACCCCAAAATCCATACACTGCTTACCAATGGCCACCTGAAACTGCCGCACCACCGCCAGCCTATCCAGCTCCATCTTACCCACCATATCCATCGGGTCCAACTAACAGTCAACCACCATTCAATCCTAACTTCAAGTAGAGACTCAACATTGGCTGCTGAGTCGAGTGAGAAAGAATACTAATACTAATACTAGTACCAGCCGATGGTCAAGACAGCGTAACGGGTCGCGTGCTCAATCATATGACGCGGTAGGGATCTAACATCTAATCTATGACAACATAAGGAACTATATAATCGAATCTTGCCAAATATGTATCGTATTTGCAATACTCATTCAACAATCGAATCTAACTATACCAAATATTCATCTGTGCAAAAAATCTCTTTTGAATAAACAAACCTAACCATCCGAGATACATCAATGCGTCGATGCAAATCATAGAAACGCTTCTTGTTTGCGATCTTCCATCCATGTAATCTAAAAAGTCTAATGTAGAAGATACTGCTGAAGTCGTTATGGCTCCATCATGTCGATTTTATCTAAGCTCAATCGAGATAGAGACGTAGCTCAAGAGCAGTAACAATGAAGGCTCTTCGATCTCTCTGATGGTTCTGAAACCGTGGATGCCATATTGGTGCAGCATTCGGCTCTTCTAGTAAGTTTTCTTATTTAAGGATTAATGTTTAAGGTGTTTAATTTTCACAAGACAATGAGCATCCGCTTACAACTTCCTTTGATGTCTCCTCTTGTGGCGGTTCGATACCTTATTCTTCTTCTTCTTGTCCTTATTCTTCTTGTCGATCTGGCTCTTCATGATAGCCGATGCCCTTCTGAGGGTCAGCATCTTAAGATCCTTCCTGTAGCCCTTCATGTTGTTCAGTGTGTTCTTGATCGATCTAAGGGTTGATCTTGGATCTTTCTTAATGGTAGTTCTAACTAGATGGCTTGATGGCTTATTCACAGCCGCGGCCTTCTTGTAAACTAGCGTAACCCCCTGCTTCTTCGAAGACCCACGAACATTGACAGCACGAGTTTGAATTGTGCCCGAGAATCGTGGCAAATGGAGACCCTTTGGGTTCAATGGGTCCTTGCTAAAGGATTTTGGGTAGTTGCGGACCCTGACCGCATGACACGAGGTGTCCTTGGTCAAGAGCCATTTGAGGTCCTTTGAAACGTTAACTCCTCTTGGCATGATGGTAATATTCCAATAAATTTACAAAATTTGTGATGTAAAGAAATATAAAGGTTTATTTATATGTGTATTAATATTATATTGAATGATTTGATGTGTTGAGAATGAGTCCAAAACTGTGGTGCACATTCGGCGTGTTGAACGGAAGGCATGTGGTTTCGCGTTATGCGATGTAGCGTGTAGGGATTTGGGCTGCATTTAGAAGTTGCGGGAAATTTGAACTCTGAACGACGCGCGCTCTTTTTCTAATCGCTTCGTTCCTGCTCCCCTGCCAGCGGGCCGATGGTAAACTTATTCTACGCCTTGCCAATCATCCAAGACATCACTTTGATCATGCCGGTAACCTCATTACATTATCAGGCAAAATTGCCGATGATTGGAGAAAGAGACAGTGAGTGTAAAATGATATCAGGCACCGGACTTTTGAGGTCTTGAGACCGAAGAGTTTGAACTTGAACTCATTCGCTTCGATGAAAATTTTGGATTCTATGATTTACCGCAATGTTTCTGGCCAACAGGTGGAAGTAATTCAGCTATTGTTCATAAAATCTATACAATGTTTAGCGTTTTGTTAGAGCGAAGATCGAGCAGGTGACTTGGTTTTGATTTTAGTCACAAGTTAACACGAATAAACTGCTAATTTGAGTTCAAAAACAGTGAAAAATTTAAGTCACGATCCTTTAGTATATGGTTTCCTCAACTTGATTGTGTAACAAAGGAGCTTCATCTATGGTTAGTTGTGAGTAGATATTGGTGCTTTATCTAATCTAGAAACTGTAACTAATTTACTGTCCTGATTGATTTGGATTAAGACAGTGACTGTATCTCCCCAGTCAACTAACTCGATTCATTAGTTTTCAAGGTTTAACCATAGCTAGTGAGGGGAAAAACCGATCGATCAGTTTGCTCGGTGGCGATTTAGTTGGATGAAATACGAAAATACCTTTTTAGATTGATCTCTCTGTGTCTAAACCTTTTCATTGCACTGAAATCTTGCGCTGATCTCTCTCTGCCTTTATCGAAATTTCGCTCGACACAATCAACTTGTCTGGAACCCTTTGCTCTCATGATCGGAACCAAGGGAAACAAATCAGAATTTGCTTGTCTCGTGAGCAAAGTCAACAATCAACTGTTGAGTTAGAATAAGCCAAAAGAATGAGAGATTAGTGTCTGTAACGGAGTTGTTAATGAACATGCGAAATGTGTCCCTGTGTCAGGTAGTCGGTCGGTCGATCTATCTATCTGTCCATTTTGGGCTCTCTGATTATGACTGTGAAGCTAGCTAATTTGGTTACGAGATGAGTGGTGGCGATGGCAACTCTAGCAGCTCTAGTTGTTCACATGGCACATAATCATATGGGCAAGTGTAAATACTAGCTCACTTTTTGTGTGTGTTTAGCTTAGCTCAACATTAATGTCCCAAGCAATCCACGTTCTTTGCTTTAAGGAACTATCAAGACTAAGACTTAGAGTATAATTCGTCAAAGACCAAGATAGAGACGAGAGAGACGAAATCACGCGCGAGCTCGGCGATTAGCTGTTTGGATAATTTTAATTAGCTGCTCAAGCCAGGTGAGTGTTACCTGGCCGTTGGTTGTTGGTCAACCGAACTAGAGCCTAACTAACAAACGATAAACAAACCTGGCCACTTGAATAGAGTCATCGAGATGATACCAGATGACGTTCAAACTCAAAGCCTTATTTCGTCGACTGCAAGCAGCCCACGACCTGTGTGAGGTGAAAGAGTTGGAAGCCCAAAAACGAACAAGTGGTCAGTGGGTCTCGTGGTTGTATGTGTAGCATTTGTGGCTTTGGTTACACTTCTGCTTGCTTCTTAAAATTGAGATATCGGCTTCAGCAGGGGAGGCTACTCAAACGAATCAGGTGTAGCCAGTTGTTCGTTGACTTGGTTTCCTGCAAAGCAAATGTCTAAAGGAGACACCTAGACCAGCGGAATGAGGGGAGAAAAAATTAGCATTCTTATTGATTGTATGCTTTGGCTAGCCATTTAAGCTAAGATTGTTAATAAGGTGAACACAGCAACAATCTCACTCACTTGAAACATGGTGAACTCGAAGTGGCAGTTAGCGTTACCAAAGCTTGCGGTAAGTCAGGCCAGAGAGTCCGGCCAAAGTGTCCGGCCAGGCGACCGGTGGGTAGGTGGCACTATACAAATGCGAGCTCCAACTGGGCCAACTCGAGCCTGAAACTCGAGCCAATCATTCATTCTCAGGTGTCCGTTGCTTTCGCTCTTCGCTCAAGGCAACAAGAAGCATGGCCAGCTGGAGTCAAGTTGAGATTAATTTCAACAACTAAGTTTAACCAACAATAAGACAGAGATATGAACAGCTAGTGCTCATCCGCTTCGTTTGTCGAGAAAAAAAGTTAAACTGAGCGCCGATTTGTACTTAGTGAGCTTTAGACCAGCATAGGGAGCCCTTTGGTCCAACCATTCGACTCTAGATGTCGGAGAAACTCTCTTTCCATTAGTAAAGGAATCGACTCCCATTCTATGGCCAGCTTACAGCGATCGTGCACTTCTGTGGGTGCGGTGTAGTTAAACACTTTCGTCAAAAGGCGAGAGAGCAAATGAGCCATCAAAGTTATCGCTAGCTTGGCAAGTTTGTAGCCAACTTTTAGACCCCAAACAGTTCGCTTCCGAACCAGTTCTGATGTGAAATTGAAGTTTTCAAGTTGCCGCCTCAGCAGAGCGGACATCCCTCCCATTCTCTTCTTCTCTAGTGATAAACCATCTGAATAATTATTGGCAAAACCAAACCAAAGTAAATTGAGCAGTTTGCTCTATTCTCAAGTGGGAGTTCAGATTTTGCACCCAAATCGCCAGATCAGCGTGGCGATGTCACCCTTGCGCAAGCTCCTTAAAAATGTCTCAACCAACTTTATACCACTCCTAACTACTCAGCTCATATCTCTGCGGTTGCAAGGTTGAAGGCGTCATGCCAAAAAGAGTCAAAAGAGTTTATCTCAATGATGGGAGACAAGTGCTTGTAAGTCACCATAAAAGACAGATTGGTAGGAGTGAGAGCTAATATAAGGAGAGCTAATAGTTCAGAGGACATTAGCGGCTGGCAAAATCAAATGCCATTCGCCTTCTCAATTGATTATCATGAACTCGGTAAGAGATGAATAACTGAGCATTTTGAATAGCAAATTCCAAGCGTTGCACCTGTCGCTTGGATTCGACTTAACCTGCTAACTTGTTTAACGTGAAATCATCGCCATTGTGGATACCATCAACGTTATCATCGTTCAACAATTCGAAATTCGTGTTGTTAGACTCAGAGTTAAAGTTAGAGATTCAACTAGACAGTAGATAAAAGACTTGACTTGAGTAGAAAGTCAAACGGTTGATTGGAAATTAGAATGGAGAACTGTCTTTCTTTCTCGCCTTCTATCTCCGTCTGCCTGTCTCTCTGTAAACATTTAACGTTTTTCCTGCCATTTAGATTGATGGGACTGGGACGCGCGCTTGTTTTTCTCTAAATCCCACTCTTTCTCTCTCTCTTTACCTGCCTTTCGCTGCCAATTGCTAGCCACTCGAAGTGCCACAATGGAGGAAAAGGCACAGGTAACTAGCGATAGGGTTAAATGCAGCGCAAGAGCCGAGTGGACGCGCAATTGTTAGTCTAGTATTCGTTTATTGCTGCTTTTGTCGCTGTCGATGTTGTTGTTCCATTGTATCGCTTGATATTTGCTTGCTGCTATCGCTCTCTAACTGCTTACTTCGTTTACCTGTGAGAAACTCGGTTTAACATGGCAAATCTATCAAAGTAGTTGTGAGACAAAATGAGCAAACTTCAAGCTCGTGGCCAAACGAACGGGTTGAAGTCAGCAGAATGAAACGAGCGAGTGGACGAGCGAGAAAAAACTGTTGTGTTTGTCTGTGTGTTTTTTCTCCCCCTTTCTTTGGCTCACCTGTCGGCTCGCCAAGTCGATGGCACTTGAGATACTTGAACCAAGTCATTGTCTTGGTCTCTCTTTTTCGTTCAAGTACTTTTACGCGCAACAAAGTTGGCGGTCGCCAAATTTGGACTCCTCAAGTGGCTAGAGAGTAGCGGTAATTCTATTTGTTTGCTCGATTGGCCTCCACCACCGACGCAATTTGTTGAGCCAAATCTCTTCAGATGGCAGCAAGCTCACTCTGAGTTGCACGTTTGTTTGACTGAAGAACTTTTCGAACGAACCAACAATATTGAGGAAAAGAAGTGGGCCAAATTTATAAATGCCCAACAAGCATCTAGGCAGGGATGTTTTGGAGATCAGAGGCAGCAATGGGTAGCTTGCCGGTATAGCTTTCCAGAAAGACTGATTTTTGTTACTGGATGCTAGGTTGTTGTTGTACACTGTACTAGCATGAAGTTTTTCCAAGCTGGCGACCTCGGTCATGCTAATGGTCCCTCTAGTTTCACAGTTTCGACTTCCAAACTGTAGAATTGATGCAATTTGAAACGGTCAACTAAAGATGTCTTGCTGGCCGTACGCTCGGCCAAAGGTGATACAGTGACGTTCTCTTGCCCAGAGGCAAGACGATGAGCCTAAACTAAAGCGCTCGACAGGTGAGAAGATTACGTGTCGGAGTGTTGTTAAGCATAACATCTTGCAGCTTCTCTTGAACGTTTCGGTTCTCATCGATATTGATTCGGGTTGTTATTTTTGGCTACCAAGCGGAAACTCTACTCTCGCTTACCATCTTCGAAGATATAAGGAACTTTTAGTTGTCTGCTGATTGACAAATAGTATCTTATAAGCCAGAAATAATCCAGTATTGAACCAGAAAGAACAAAGGACTCGACAACAGGAATCACGCGAGCCAAATTATCTAACCCAATCGCTCTTCCTGCGGTCTTCGCCTCAATTGTTGCCGAGGTCAGCTTCGCTTTGAGCCTGTCAAGAAAACAACAGCGACTTATCGTGCAGCACCTGTTGCGATGACAAAGAATTTGCATATGGTGCTTACGCCATGAAGCCGGGATCATGCGTTTGTCTTGAGAGAAACGAAGAGCCCCCATTCGAATAAAAGGAGAGAGCCTACAACAAAATCTATGCCGTCGACAAACACTAGAGGATTGGACCTAACCCTGGACAGTGTAGCAAAAGCTTTTCGTTTGCTCAACTTGCCAAAGCTACCCTCAGAACAATGGTCGTCGGCTAAAAATGGAGGATTTGGAAGGCGAAAGATAAGCCGAGCTGAAGAAGTGGAACTGACTACTTGAGATTCGTCACCAGTTAGAAGTCAAAAAATAATTGATCAACAAAAAAAGAGACTTCTCGGGGGACATCTAAGGAGGAAGTCAATAATTGCATTTGCATAAGTGTTGTTTGATTCCCCTGCAACTTGCATGTTTTTGGTCCTCAGTAATGTTTTTCCTCAAAGAATTCATCAAGTTTGACAGGAGAGAAGGACAGAGGTAATGAAATGAATGAGATGGCTACAAATATCACTCTGTTAGGCATCGAAAGCAACTCATACGTTTGGAAAATGTCTGAAGTTCGAAAGCGCATTAGTACTTTGTCAAATCCGCGAACAAAGTTTGGCTAAGAAGTCAACCTTTTGATAGTCGACGAGATGGCGTCTGCCTCTTGATGAGAGCTATTAATTGTGCCAGCCTAAGATGCTTAGGCACCCAAAACAATGAATGCTAAAATACAAGTGTTTGAGTCAACTGCTCCAATGATTTGAGCATCATAGGATGCCTCTATTCTTGAGCTAGTCTACCTGAGGCGCTTCCAATTGCTCAGAAGCTAGCTTGACTAGCTTAGTTTATTCTCTCGTTCTAATTAAAACTACGCTTGCAATTGGAACTGTTTAGAACAGTTGAAAACTGGATAAAAGTGCGAGGGAGAGAGAGAGAGATTTCATAAAATTTCACGCCAACCCGAATATAATTAGCAATAACAACAGAACAAAACGAGACAGAGAGTATCGGAGTTAAATACACAGTACAACATGACGATGGCAAATGCAATATACAACTTCAATAATTCAACTTCGCACAGGTTAAATTACTCGACTGCACATATAACTAAAAAAGGTTGCCGTTCTATGCACGTTCCATTGTCTGTCTTCGAAGTCTCGCCCTTCTTACTACAACTTGTTGCTGGTAAGAAGGGCTGCTGCTTCCATCGCCGCCCAAGCTTCTTTCAGGTGAACTCGTGACGTCGCTCGCTTAGTGAGAGGCTCCAAAGGAGGCTTACAATTCAGCTAACTACTACGCTTACAATTGCACGACCAATGGATTTGGGCGAGCAGCAGCAGCAGCAACAACAAGTGTCTATTTCTTGTTAGTTATAATTGCGATTAAATCCGTCTCGCCAGTCTGCTGGAGTTGCTTGCTTATTTCAACAACTTTTTGCATTAAGTTTTCCTTCCACAACAATTAACTCTTTTTGTGCGTTACCAATACCAATACTTGGACTTGGACCACCGCAGTTGGTGCTGCTCGCTAATATTATTATTACCACAGAAACTCATCTCATGCATGCGATCCTCTTTCCTCTTTCTTCTTCCTCCTCCTCCTCCTCCTCCTCCTCACAAACCAAAGCTCTACTTGAAGGTCGTGTTGTCTATCAATAAAATATTGCGACTATAGAAGGAGATTGCAACATTCATCTTCGTCCTAAAGGTCTTCAATTTCATATAAATTTTTCAATCTACATAAATACAACAATCGATTGCTCTATGATAGCAGACAAATTTATTATTGTCTTTTCTCATGCTATCGCTGGCACATCCGCTCGCTTGCATGTCACCTGAGATTTCAGCGCACGAGAGGAAGGCATCAAAGGATTAGGTTGGTGTAGCTTTAAGGCGCTTTGAGTTTGTCGAAATCTTTGAAGGCCAAGGGAGAAAGATAACCTGAGAGCTGAAGAGGGAAGTCGCTACTTGTTGCATTTGCCACTTTGGCTGTAGTGATGAGCATTCACCTGGCTAACCCCAGATTGCGTGTAGGCGCGCGTGCGAAAACAAACGCTTCCTATTCCACGAGCGTGAGAATGATTAAGGGAGAGCCCGCCCTTTTAGCTGGCTGCTCGCAAGCAACTATCTAATTTCATTGCTCTCTGTACCCACCAGGGTTGTTGTCGCGTGTTAACAGCTACACGTCATTTAGTCGGTGGTTGGTCTTTTGGTTCTTTGGTTAGCAAGTTGGTGGTGGCCACTTGCAAGCGAACGCATTTTAGTCAAGATTTTGGTCTTGATGATGTTTAACTTTGGCGTGATCCTTGCTAATCTTTGTGTAATTTACTCGTAATTGGCACTTCTCTCCTTTTGGGTGTCAACTCGACTCGAATCGACTAAAGCAAAAGCTAATGTTAATGCTAATGCTAATCCTAATGCTGATGCTAATGCTAATGCCTCACTAGGTTAACAATTTCAGTCGCAGATTGTATTCATGTGGCTATCGCGTCTAAATTACAAGCAGTAGCAACAAAAAACGTAGCGAGAACGGAAGTGGCTTTGTGCGACGAGTTGATCAGTCAAATTTATTCAGCTAGTCAAAGTAAATGGAAAATTAAATTTATTTTGAACGTGCAATCAGCACGACAGCCGAGAGTCAACTTGTTAACTCAAAACCAACGAATACTTGTCATCCATCATCGACATCAATACCCGTCGACATCCATTAGAATGCTACGACTACTTGAATAAACAAGTGTCTTGACAGTACACAGGTAAACATGCGCACTGGTCCCAGTTTCAGCCTGTGGGCTCTTGAATTTGAGAAGCTACCCAAACTATCGCGCCATAAACTCTCATCTTACGACAACTTTCGCTGCAAAAACCGGGTGTGTGGGGCTACCCGCGGTGGCAAGCAACAAGTGGGTGGCTTGGTAGTCTACATCTACATGAACTGGTGGCAGCGGCCGCGGAGACAGGTAGCAGGTAACAGCGCCAACTTGTTGGCGCTGCTCATGTTTTTGCTCGTTAGCATAATCGTTGAGCACGAGCAGTAGCGGGCGCAACGAAAAACTTCAAACTCTAGCTAGTCAATCAACCAGATCGCCGCTTGCTGCTCAGTAGCTCAATATAACACTGACTTGAGGTTATATTGAGACGCAGCAAGCAAGATATATACACCTAAAGCATTTCTTGTGCCATATGGATAGATAGGGAAAGGAACACGCTGCAACTCCAAAGATACAAATGGCAGCAACCAACCAAAGAGGCTTATCCAAGTTTCTTTCTCCGCTAGATATTTGTCTGCTAGATGTACTCCTCCTCCTACTCCTTGACGCAAACTAGTTAAATCCACCGTTAGATTTGCCGAGGCGTCTTGCTGTGCCGCGGCGTTGAGACTCTCGCTTGCCAAGTTTGAGTCGAAATCTATGGTTGTCTGTGTTGTTGAGGTTGTTTTGTTGTTGCTACTCATTCTATTTAGTTTTATCTTTTCTACCGGAAGATTGATGACGAGAACTCAAGAGGACGAAAGCGGCAAAGAGATTTACGCTCAGTTATCCTAGTGTCCGCCATCGCCACAAACTCGGCGGTAAATCTAACGCTTACCTGGCAAAAAGTTCACGCAACAAGTGGCGCCAACGAGCTTGAAGCTGACCGTTGGCTCTCTGCTTTTGGTTGGCCAGCTTGAGAGGCAAAGGAGGAGAGAGAGAGTTTGAGTCTTGCATGTGAGCAATAGAGCAAGAGAAACGGCAACGTTGGCAGTAGCAGCAAAAGCTTTCTATTTGAGAGCACAACTGGAAGCAAGATTAACTGCGAAAATAGCGGCAAGATGGGATCAAAACTATTTGGCTATTGGGTTGCCCTTTCCCCTGTTAAGCTCGTTTTTGCGTTAATAGTTTTTGTTAGACAATTTCACTTATTGCCCCTCCATCTACTCGCTTATTTACTTGCCTGACTTTCAAACTCAGACTTCCCATCCTCTTTGTGCTCCCGCCTCACTCTCTGTAACAAAATCGATTTGTCTCATTGGTTTGCATTGTGCACCAAGTGGCGGTCCAGCAGACCGCCCAGTTCAATGGCGAATGGGCGTGCCAACACCTGAGTCGGGCGCGGTAGTTGGTGAGCGAGTTGAGACAAGAGGGCGGCAACTAGTTGATTAATTAGGCGCGGATTGTTTGTTGGCGAGACGATTGTTGCAGTTGCAGTTGCTGCTGTTTTGTTGTCTACCAAGAAGAATGAGCAGCGGTCTACAAACTAGATCAAACTCGTGCGCAACAATCTAGCATCAACAAGTTGCTGCTCGCTAATTAGCTAGCTTTGCACGGTTCCAGCTCTCGCTTGAGCAGAGCGCCTGTTCCTTGTATTCGTGTGTGCTGCAACTAGATTAGCAGAAATGGCGAGGTTTAGTTTTTAGATATTGAAACATCGAGAGACAAAGATACAAATACAAAGGAACAAGTGTTGACTCAATTCAGTAGGCCTTTTTGCTGTGGAAGTAGCCAACCATACCACTGTCCAGCTGGCGGCTTCTCAGTAGCCTATCGACAAGACTACCTGTCGACGAATGGTACAGGTGACTTGGCCTCCCAGGTGCAGACTCGCGTGGGTGGGTAGCGCGCGGCACTGTGCTTTTCTTGTTGGAGCTTTCAGGTAATTTACAGTTGAACGATTAAAGAGAATGGATTAATCTATTGACGAGAAAGAGTGAGGAGATGTCCTGATTTCTCGCCCGAGAACTTAATAAAAGCGAATGACCGTTTGTAAATAATCGTAACTTCATTAGATTGATGTCATCGAGGCTCATCTTTTTTCTGTTAAAGCCGACAACAAAGTCTACTAACGAAAAATTGACTTGAGGAAGAGTAAAAACTGAAACTAGGGCGAACGAGCGAGAGAAACGAGCCGCCAGGTGGGCAATAAATTACAATCTTTAACTCGGCCAACTTGACGCTAAATCTACATCAGTGCGACTCCCTAACCGCTACTTTGGTGGCGTAGCATCACTATCAATATAAGTCGTAGTTTTTTGCCTTCAACCACCAAAGATCACGAATGAAAATATTAACTACACGTGCAATGATAATAGTAATAACAACAACAACAACAACAACAACAACAATAATAATAATAATAATAATCAGGCGGCTAGATTTAAAAACTCTGCTGTATCCTTGCGTCTGATGACTGTAATCGTAGCTCAACCCACAACAAGAGCAACTGCATAAAGTACTAAAGCAACATACTGCCAGCCGCTTTTTCGGCAAGCTAGTTGCAATTGAGTAACTTAAGCAGAGAGCAGCGCCAATCGCGCAACTGGGGCGCCGAAAGCTAGGCCAACAAACAACAGGTCGTTGTTACATCGTCCAGTTTGCCTTTTGTCTAGTTGTTGGATTTGGCAAACTTTGCATTGAGCTCACGCGCTAGAAAACCAATCGACAGGTGCAATTTCTAGAGCCGCCAATCGGAGAGTCAAGCTTTGGGATGTAACGGCAACAATAACAACAGCAACAGACTGGACTACGGGAACGAAACGCGCGCGCCAACCTGTTGCCTCCTAGCCACCTATCTGCCTGCTTACCTGCCGACCAGCAAGCCATTCCGCTTGCTCGACGAGACAGGCTGTCGAGTCTTTTATTTTATCTTTCTCGTTGCTCTGTTCGAGTTCATCCAGTTGGACAGAAGATGAGAGCTGACTCATCGACTTTGTCGTTGGATCCATTTGCTTCACTTAAAGTTATCATCATCGTCGTGGTTGTTGTTATAATATCCAAGTGAATGGACGGCACAGTAGTTGCAATGTGTCTTTCCATTCCAACTCTCACACATCACAACCGACATCCAGCTGACCGGACGTAGGGTTTTTCTTTCGCCTTTTCATTTTCATATTCGTCTCTAGTTGTTTGTCCAACTTGACTGCCATACCGGCGGTCTCCCAAGTAAGCCGCTTGGCGGCGCTTCCATCCGCTGGCCACAGGTAGCCGCTACCATCGCCGCGGAGACTGGCAACAGACTCGACGTTGAGAGTGTCTACGTATACAGCAGGGGCGGCAACGGCAGCAAGTGGTTTTGCCTCTAACCTACTCCGTAACGCAACCTAAAGCAACGCAAAGAGAGCGAGTTCCGTCGAAGTCGAACTAAAGCTGAGTGGCTTCATCGTTATCGTCGAAGGCGACCAAGCTGCTGGAGACTATGGTGTCCGAGACTCCGGCAATGGGGAATTTCTCGCATTTGCAATAAAGTGGATAGGTGAGGCCAGCGAACAGGTTGCTGTTGCTACTGCTGCCGCTTGCTTGCTCGCTTGCCTGCCGTCATTTCGCTAATCTTTGCCGGAGATCTTGACGCGCTTCGGCGTCTTGGATTCGACAGGTAGGCAGCAGTTGAAATTAGAGGCAGGTAGACAGACTGGCAAATAGTAGCATTAGCAAGAGCTAGATTCGAGCTGCTCACTTGGCCCGACAATTGAGTTACCTGCTCGTTTGCAAGTTGGCAAAATCGAATGACGAGAGGGATAAGACGAGAGAGAAGGAGGAGGAGGATTAGGACTTCGAGTAGTGGGATGATGAAGTATTCCAAGCTACTGCAGCGGCTTAGCTAGTTAGCTGGTTAGTTAAGCGACCGAAGCTTGTGATTCAATGGAGTAGACTTGAGCTCTGCTGCCTGCAGGCTAACTAAGGAGTTTCGCCGCTTGCAGGCATCAGCTGGAAGCGAAACAGGTGAAGCCAGCGGGCGGTAGGACTACTACTGCTGGCCGAGGCGCAGCTCACCTGTTGCAACTAACCATCGTTTCTCTTCAGCAGGTAGGCGGCAAGCGAGTGGGCAGGCGAGCAAGCGAATTGGGCGGCGCCAGCTGCCAGTGCTCTCGGTTGGCTCTGGGATTGGGGTTGAGATTGAGTTTAAGTTTCTTTTTCTGTTTCTCTGCTACCAATACCTCTGGCTGCTTTGGCCGTGTGAGAAAGGGACGGAGAGAGAGAGAGAGAGGATTCAGGTTGAGGGGGAGGCAGCATAGTTTCAGTCACTCTTATTCCGTGTGTTGTACTGGAAATCCACTTGTTGCGCGCCACTTGCTTTACTGGTCTAGCATTACCAAGTTGCTTGTGGTTGTGGCACACAAAACAGCCAACCAAAGAAGCTCAATAGAGAGAGAGAGAGAGAGATAGGTAAAGAAAGAAAATAGCAAGAGAGGAGAGTAAGAAAAGAAAAAGAAGAAGCAACTCAACTTCCAGCTTCTGGTTATCGCTTGCCCAACTGCTATTTGCAATAACCGAGAAGCGAGAGGAATTCGCGTCGAGTTTCGGCTCAAGAAGTGGGAGAGTAAAACTAGCATCGAGCTCAAAGTAAGCGTCTATTTTTCTGCTATGGCTCGACTGTCTGACTGATTGAGAGGATTCACGAAGCCGAGGTTTTGGGTGAGTTTTGAGGAGTCGTTTCTGCAAATTTCCACCCAGAAGAGTGCCACAACCTCGAAAACTAAAGCCACAAACGACGAGAGAGGGACGGAGAGAAGTTGCCTTTAGGTATCAGATAGTGCGCTTCTATGTTGTGGTCTTTCTCTATTGCCATTGCTAATGTTGTTGCTGCAGCTTCTGCTTTTGCTTCGAGTTTACCAACAAAACCGCAGAGAGTTCAAGTTGAAAAGCAACGAAACAACAATAAACACTACGACGACGACGACGACGAAGAGGCGGCAACCACCAAAACTTTGGACTCTCGTCTATTGCAACAGCGCGCACTGGGTGATAGTTATAGCTAGTTTGTTAGCTAGCTAGATATCGTTGGCCTCGACGGCATCCTGTTTGGCCCTTCAGCTAGCCAGTCAGTGGAACCCGAGTGCCATGCATCAAAACACAACGAAACCATAGAGCACCACGAGACTTTTACCCCCGCCGATCATTTTGTTAGTTAGTTAGCCAGTCGGATATAACAAACGTGCAGCGAGGAGAAAACTCTTAACACATGTGCCGGGCGAGAAATAAAACTTTTAATCGTGTAACCTAGAAGCTAGATGCAACAAGCAAATGAGCAGCCGACGACCGCAACTAAATAATTCCACCGCGAGTTCATCAAACGAGTGGCTCAGTTTACGCATCGATGGCTTAGAGTCGAGTGTGCGAAAATCATTAACTTTTCCAGTTCATCATCAATATTAACAGCAGCAACAACAACACCAGCAACAACAACACCAGCAACTACTTTGCAATCGAGTCTCGGCATCAGTTTACTAGCCTCATATTATTTTCTGGCCTCATGTTACGTTAGCAAAGAGAGGAGCTTGTGAGTTAGGAAAAGATTTTTTATAAGGCCAATTGTGGCAATCCTCGAGGCCGCAACCAAAACAAGCAACGAGTGCAATGTTTAGTGGTAGAAAAGCGGCATCAAAATCACAAAGAGCAACTAGAAGATGAGAAATCAATACAACCTTAAGCCAATCGACGCGGCTAGCAGCACAACAAATTCCAGGTCGTCGCCAGAAGATAGCAGTGGCCAGCAACAGAAAAAGCCATCAGACAACAAACGTTTGGCTGGATTCAAGGGCCGGCTGCATAATTTTGTCTCCAGCAAGCTAACGAATCACCTGACACCTATTGGTGTCCAGCAAACCACACCTGGAGTAGGTTTGCATACGAATAAGCAATTGAACGGCGAGCAGCAAAATTTACTCAGAAATGCCAAAATACTCCAAACTATTGGTGGTAACAGCAACAGAAATCAACAAAAGCAACCACAAGTTAGAAGAATAATGATACAAAATAGTAATAATAACAAACAACAATTGGGCCCATCGATAACCTCAACACGACCACCTGCCAAAGCCCCAGGTGGTGGTGTGTCGTCGTCGGCCGAGTTTAATGCGCGCCGATTACTCCAGCAACATTACCATTTGCCACCCCAAAATGCAACTAAAACAGTAGCACCAACAGCTACATCAAGTGAGAAAATATCGCATGAATTAGCGAGGTGCTACGATGAAATTGATCAAATTTACGATTACATTCGAGGTTTAGCACCGTTGCCGCTTCAATTGCGCAAGATCAAGTCTATCGACTTCGAGCTACTTGAGGCCAGCGAGAAGCGATTGGCCAGGCAACAGCAACAAGCTGCTCTACTTCATCGAAACAGATTGCAACAACTAGCCAAATTGGAGAATGCAACCCAGGGCTCAAATTCCAATCGAAACTCAGCAAGTCAATCGGGCGGAAGTGATAAGTCGGCCTCCGCTTCCACGTCAACCGGTTCCTCGACGGCCCATCACCAGAAGCCGGCAAAGTTGAGACAACGCGACGCCTCGCCCGAGGCCAAGCGCCGCGTTGCCCGAGTGCCATCACCGATAAAAGTTGTCACAAGTCAACTAAGTCATCAGAGCAAACCTAACGTAAAACGAGTAGAGAGTTTCAATTTGGGAGGATCCACTGACGATGGGATGTTGCAAGTTGGATCAAAAACAAGTGTTAGCAACAAGAACAACACTCAACAACAGCAAATAGGTAAACCTTCCTATCTAATTGGCACTCCGCAAAGGGGTCAACTATTTCGCCTACCTCGAGCTCATTCAACATCGACACTCAATAAGCCGGGCGAGCGGACGGCAACAAGTGGCAATGCGCATATAGCGGCGAGAGTGGCGAATGCAAATGCCCAAAACGATAAGCAAGATGAGGAGAGATTGAGGAAGCAAAGTTACACCAGAACTCTACCTTCTCTTCACAAAAACTCGCGCCTCCTACCTGGAGACGAGGAATCTCAGCGGATGTCAAACTCATTGGGCCGGCTGAGGACTCGACTGTTCAATTTAGAAAGAGCAAATCCATTTAATGAAACTAGAAATAAGCGCGAAACTCAGCAGCGCAAGCAATCAATTGATCTCGTTGAAAGTTACGTCGACGACGATGACGGCAGCCAAAGTTCAGATAATGAGCAACAAGATTGTGATAAGAAATCCATGACAACTTTGGACAACTTGAATCATTCAGTTTCTACCTCAAACAACGAGCAACCTAAACGAAGAAGATCCCAATCCGAGCAACGGTCTGACGAGAAGTCAGCAAGTGATACCAACTCAAGCTCGACCTCCTCCTCGTCGACCTCCTCGTCTAGTATAGAGCGACTCGGAGTCTCAACGAGAGATACTGACAACAGCTTGACCCGACGGATGTCGAGTTCCTGCGGCGAGAAGTTGACGGAAAAGTCGCATAGTGATTATGAGAATGAGTCGGCGAGTTTAAGCGACGAGGAAGAGGCAACAAGTGACGGTGCAACGTCATCCTCTTCCGGTTCCTCTAAATCGAGCTCGTCGTCGTCGTCGTCTGGCTCCTCGACAAGCAAGTTGGACGATTCGAGGGGTAGCGAGAAGAAAAAGGGGAAAACTAACGAAGGATCTCACATTAGGACAAGCGCGATTTTACAGCAACAACAAAGAAGTCAACCAATAGAAGAGCATATTTATGAGCAAATCCCTGCCCACAGAAATCTGATTCACCATCACCAACAACAGCCATCGGCCGCTGCGAGTACGAGAAAACAGCAGCGACAACCTGTTGAATCCTACATCACCAGCCGTCAGCCAAGACCACTACCGCCGCCCACGACTAGCAACAAGTATCCTGTGGCCTATGCGCATCCGAAGACAACTGCATCGACAAATATAAAGTCGGCCTACCTCAAGACTTCTGGTGCGGCACCAAGATTTGGCAGCAACTCTGGTGGTCAGCAAAATCAATATCCCTCGCTACCCATGGCTTCACTTAGGCCATTCAGCCAGCATTACACAACGGCAGCTGGAAGCGGAGGCGGAAATAGACACCAGCAATCGAGCGGATTTCCCCATCGGTACCGTCTTTCAGTTGGAAATTTACACCTCATATCGCCATATCTAACGCCTAGTCAGCCAGCAATTTTACACCAATACCCGGCACAAATTAGACAACATCACGTGGCTATGAATCCAAGTCACCTGTACCAGTCGCAACACGCGGCAGAGCAATTGAATAGATCAAGTAGTTCAAGTAAAGTGAATAGAATTAGGGCGCCAAAATTATCGCCTGCTCAATTGATAGCCAAGATCCAAATGCCGCGGGCGGCGAGTAAGAAACAGCAAGTTGAGAGTCAAGATAAGCAACACCAACATCAACCCCAGCAACTTTACATGTGGCCTCCAACTATACATCCGGTTAGTGGGCAAAATATCAAAAGCAACCCAAGTGATAATCTATTTGTCAATCGCCAGCGAGGATCTGCCCGTCGATTGACTGCCATTGGTATCGAGGACGCGCTAGGCTACCCCCAAATTTCAGCCGCAGCTCAAGCCAGTAACTCAATGAACCGGCGGATGTCAGAGCAACAGCAACAAGTGGTTGAGGCTCGAGTACACAACATCAAGTACTTTGAGCCACCTCAATTGATGAAGGCACCTCTAATCGATGACGACGACGAGCAAGAATTACAGTCACCCTCGACTCGAAGTGACAAGTCGCCGCATAGATTACGTCAGCAACTAAATTCAACCTCCGATTTGAACTCATTCTCGTCAAATACAGCGGACGATTCGCAGGATGATAATGATGATGGACAATCTACAGGTGGTAGCAGGTCTCAGGCCGACCAGATTGCCGCAAGTGAGAGAACGGAAAGTAAATTGGAGGACGAGTCTAATTTTGTCTCCTCGCGTTCGTTTATCAAGTGCTATTATGGAAAAGAGCAGCCGACAAGTGAGGTTACTCGTCAACAACAACAGCAGCAGCAGCAACAACAACAACAATATCAATTGTCACAACGACAAGAAAAGACCAAGACCAAACAGCCGACAAGCCGCAAGCTTCTGGGTTTGATTGGGCTTGACAAATCTTCTCAGAGTTCAAGTGGCGAGAGTGGCAAATGGCGAAAGGGAGCTGGTGAGCAACAGGTTGTCACCGTTCAAATTCCATCAAGACAGCAGCAGCAACAACAACAAAGAATGCAAGTCAAAGAAGTCACCAGGGCGCCAAGGAAACAGGTAAAGTCTCCCATTGTTGGTGAGTTATTTGTTTCCTCGACAGCAGCACCACCAGGTAGTGGCGCAAATCCGACACGCCCCCTTGGATCGAGTGGCGGAAAGTTGGTCGGCGAGTTTCTAAACGCTGAAGGTCCGCTTCTGGTTCGCGATAGGCGAATCGCAGCTCTACGCTCCGATCTGGTCCGCCACTACCAGCACCCAACGGTTCAGGTGACCAAGGTGCCAAGTTATCCGGGCCACTCGTTGGTTTCCTCTACCAACTCGTCTAATATGCAACAAGTGGCTGGTGGTAGGCGGCCACAGGTGGCCTCTAGCTCAAGCTCAAATACCAACACCACAAACTCAACCTCGTCATATGAGGCCGCAATGAAGAATAGCCGTTCATTGGACGTGAATCAGCAGAAGGCAACTCTTGCTGGTCACAATATAACACAACAGGAAGCCAGTGAGGGAACTCTCACTTCAATTAGATCATCCTCATCGCACAGAGCAACATCGTTGGGCCCGAGATCCAAGGCAACTTCCGGTTATGGACAGACAAGCTCAGCGCAATCGAATGGCTTAGCGCTAATTAAGGTCCCAAAATTAAGTAAGAAATCGCATTTGCTCAACAGACCACTGCCAAGACCACCACCACAACCACCTGTTTCAAGTGATCAGGTAAACTCATTGCCCCGGCGACATGCTAATGCTCCAAGTCAATCGATTCAGTCAGCGACAAGAGGGTCACGGGCACTAAGATTGGTAGCCACCACGATACCAGCACCAGAGTCTCACCCGAGACCGCAGAAGGCGCTCGTTTCGACTAACTTGGACTCGCCAACTGTGATGGCAAAATCCAGCTCAAGTCAACCAAAAGCTCACCAACTAAAGACAGCCACCTTGAGCTCAGCGCCCATCTCTATGACCAATGTTCAGCCCTCGCCAACTGTAACCACATACACATCTAGCGGAATCAGCAGCCGACTCACCTCAGCCACTCACCTGGCCTCAACAGCATCCTCGACAGGTGGCGGAAGTAGCAACTCCAGGCCACGTTCAGTGGGAAGTCGGCGGCGAACGTCGGGCGCCAACTCAAATGGCGCAACCTCGAGTGGGGTTGGACTTAGCGGCGATAATACCAATGACTCGTCCTCGTTTAAGAGCTTGCAAAATGCCAATAAGCATCCAAATGGTTCAACGGAAAAAAGCGCAATATTAACACTAGCCACCTCGGCAAGGGATCCGTTGGGATTCAAGTCGATGGACGATTTTGAGCTTATGGATGGAGAAGTTGAGGTTGACGGAAATAAACAAGACGATAACAATGACAATAAGGATGTTGAGGACTCGAGACGCGAGTCTCGACTTAGACGGAGGCAAAAAGTTGCCGCCTGTCTTTACAGTGACAAGAGAAACGACAAGGAAAACGAAAACGACGAAGACGACGACGAAAGCGGCAAAGACGATCGCAAGCAGCAACAGGTGGCCATGAGCAATAACTTGAGACTCTTTGACGAGCGCTTCTCCTCAAAGTTTCTGGACAAACATTTGGCCTCGAGTGACGATTCGCTTTTGGAGTCGATAAATTTCAGTGGAACTTTGAATAGTCAGAGGAAATTGCAAACACAACTCGACGGCTAACAGGTTGTCGATTTCTTGGCAGAAATAGCAACAGGCTAGTCGCTCCATGTCCATTCATTCTACTAAGCACCTGTTGATATTCCAATTCCATGTAACAACGATGGCTGTGGCGCTGAATGATGGAATCAAAGTTGGTTACGAGATGTTTGCGGAGATTCTCACGCTCAACACGTACTCATGAGCGTCATTCTAGGAAGCAAGTTAATTTATTACGAATCTTTAATGTCATGATCTTGGCGTTAGATTTGATACTTGTGGAGGAAAAGATGAATGAACGTCGCCAGTAGAACTCAGGAGAAAGTGAGACAATAAAACACAAACTCCCCGAATAATCTCAGTGTTAGACAGTAGATCCATAATTTTTGCATCATTCAAAGCAAAGGCAACCCAATCGATTGAGTGAGCAAACTCTTTCAAATAGAATCTGTGTGATTCGTGCCTCTGGTTGTCTAACTTTTTTGCTACATCTTGGGCAGACTTTGGATTCAGCACGCGAGCAAGCGAATCTTGTCTCCTCAAATTGGATCACTTGCTTTCGGGCATTTTATTTATCTTCCTATCACAATTCTTTGTCCATCACTCGAATTTAAGTTGTTTGCTGTTGTCATGCTTGACAATACCAACTACAACAACCAGAACTGACACCTGAATGGCTAGCCGAGAGTTTAGACGACTCAAACTACAGAAAACACTCGCTCTGGCGTCGAACTTGGTCCATCTTTCTCCTTTGTTCAAGGCGTCTGATTCATCATTTTGCCTGCAAAAGGGAGACTCGACAGGAAAAAACGATCAATTTGGTCCATCTAACTGACTTGTTAGCCGCTATTTTGGACAGTCCAAGACTGTTTGAGCCATCAGAATGCCTTTGCGGCCCTCGAGTCAACAGGTAGCAGTGTGGCTGCACTGTTCAGACGATCAACAAATATTTGGACCTGTGAGCGGCAACAATATATGCGCTGCTACCGCAACTTGTTGCTTCTCTTTAACGGGACAGGAACCTGTCGCATCCACTCATTCTGTCCGAGAATTTCTATGGCGCTCTATATTTCGCTCATTGTTGTTCTTATATACTGTATTACTGCCACCGTCCGAACTGCAAGTCAATCGATTGCAGTTCGTCTTTCGCTGAAGAGGAGAGTTCGACGAAATGAAATGATGATTACGCCATAGCCGCCATATAATCGGCGGTGGCGGCAATAACAACTCTTCCATCACGCATCACTAGCGAGCTCCAATTGCTCAATCATCTCGGTTGGCATACATCCGGCTCACATTACAAATTCATCCCGATTCCACAGGCTGCACCACGATGTGGATAAAACTACAAGGCAAATTTGACCACAAAGTTTGAAGACTTTGTGAAGTCATTCCAACCTTGACTTGCGTGCTTCTTTATATTTGCGTGCCTTCACCCAGAATTAACCCAAATGGAGCTTGAAATTAGACGTCGCTCGGTCAGTTTGGCGAGGCTATCGAGAATCATGCTCCAAGATGATGAAATCCAAGACGAAGTTGATTCAGACGTAGAGTCAATTTCCATCGGCTTCCCATCAGATTTGAGATATTCGTTGACGCCCGAAAGATCTGACTCAAGTCAAACAAACTAACAGTTAGATTGTTGGATGTGTCGCCACTTTAGGCTAAGTTTGAAAAAATAATTTGTCTCTGCAGCGGAAACAAACCAACAAACGGAGATCGAACGGCTAGCCCGAGGTGATGGCCTTTGATGTCTCCTGGTTTCTATCAGTTTAGAAAGGGAGAGAAAAGGAAGAAATTAAATTCAACTTGACGACCACTCGATGAACCCAGCGAAAGCTCGACAAAAATAAAATTGTCCAGTCGTCAGGCAGATTATCACTAACTTACGGCCACTTGCCTCGATGCAATGCACCCTCACAGTGGGGTTACTTCTACTGTCGCTGATAAATAAGCTCCAATCTCCCTATTGAAGTTTTCCAGTGACCTGGATTCTAGTCGGCGTCTACCTATCTAGCGACTGGGTGTTACATTATCGAGCCGACAAGCCTTGGCAAGACTCAGTGCATATGTGGCTCTCTACTTTGTATGCTCGTCTCAACACGAAACCGAATTATCTCCTCCTGTCGGCAATCATCGTTGTCTCTTTCAGCGGCGAGCTCTGGCTAGTTTGTGATTTGACCTGCGGGCGCAAGTAGGAGAGTGGAAGTCGCAGGCCGATTGATGATACTAAGGTTTGTAGTATGTGGTTGCTATCACTCTTTTTTGCTACTCACTTGACTGTTACCTTTGCTTCAGGCGACTCTGCAACGATTGTTCATATTACAAGTCAAGTAGCATGGCCGGCGACAGGTGAGCTTTTTTCTCCTCTCTATAGAACATCTAAATACAATAAAATAAGAGGAAGAATCACAGACCGCAATAAATACAACAAGAGAGCCATCTGATTGCCGCAAACAACAACCACTTGTCGTTCCGAACTCACACGTTACGTAACGTGGCGCGTCGACTGAATGCAACTACTGTACCGCGAGAGGCACCCCCATTGATGCGTTATCTACATGCATTTTATGACACTTGTTGCCTAACTCTTTAGCAACATCTAGGGTAGACTTTAGATTAAGCAGGCGAGCAGTGCGGAGAAAGATAGTAAAGTATAAGCGCTAAGTACAAGTTAATTCGTGGTGTGCAGAAGTGAGACTGGTTGGTTCATTGAGCTTTGTCGGATATATATTCGAGACTGTGGCGTGGTGCGGGACGAGTGGGCGGGCCGGTGAAATCCGAGCTGAATCCGGTCTATGCCTACTGAGTGGCAGGGCGCCACAAAAGGCAAATCTTGCATCAAATCAAATTGGATCACTTGCTTTTGGGCGTTTTATTTATTTTCCTATCACAATTCTTTGTCCATCACTCGAATTTGAGCTGTTTGCTGTTGTCATGCTTCACAATTCCGGTTCCAACTACAACCAGACTGAGGTTTCATGACACCTGAATGGCTAGCCGAGAGGCCGGTAGACTCGAACTATAGAAGACACTCATTGTGGTGACAAACTTTTCTGCTTTGTTCAAGGCGTCTAACTCATCAGGACGAATGACAGATAGCGGGATATCTGAGCCTTGAAGAATAAGCGCCTGGAGACGCAATTCTACTTGTCCTTCTCAAAACTCTGAGCTTTTTTCACTCACGTTAACAAGGGATGTGATAGTCATCTGAATCTAGTTCGAAAGAAACATTGTGACAGGCCAACGTGAATTTGATTCGCGATTATGACGGAAGTGAATGGAATCACCCAGAAGAATACATTTCAATCGTCTCCTCCTTAGACATCCTCGGGGAAACTCTATATTTGATCGATCCTTTGCACTCAATGATGATTATTATTCTAAATTAATCTCATGTCAGTCATCGGCTGTATCAACCCAATGCACGAACACGATCATAAACTCGCGTCAGTTGGGATCTACGGCGCGTGTTATGCAATCAGAAGTCGCGCATTGATCGCTCTGGACAGGTGCATCAAAGTAGTCGCATGAACCGCGGGCCAATCTGTGGCTATCATCAACAGATTTTCCTCTGGTTGACTCTAGGGCGTGTGGAACTACAGCTTATTGGCCAGCTATACGGGGTATTCTGTCTAGCTGTTGATGCTGCACAACCATCATTCTTGAACTAGAATATTGGTCTTGCAAGGTAACTTCGCCAGATCTCGATGAAAATCGGCACGGAACCTCTCTACGCCATTCGAAAAATGTTTAGGTGGGTCAGAAGCCCAGTAATTCAGTATTTTTTGGAAATTGGGATCAAAAAAGATGAACCCCCAAGTCAATTATTAACACGCGTCTCTATTCGAATTTCTATAGGGTCTTTCATCTCTTTCTCGATTTTCACAAAAACCGTAATTTGATTTGCACATAGACTAATACGGGCACATACACCATTTGTGCCAAATTTGTTCCTTGTCAGGTGGTAACCACCTTGTTAGTGTAACGCCAACATGTGTCAATTGGAGTTGAGTTGTCTCTAGGACTTAGAGTCTAGAGTCCGGTTAGCGACTGGCGATTAGCGTTAGTGTAAGATTATTGAATACCAAGCAACAAACGTCCAATTTTTGCCCTAGCACCAAGTGGTAAGATTGCTATAAAGCGAACTTGATCGATTAACAACAGGTGAGTTTGCCCACGTACATATGGGAGTAGATACTCGGCGCGAGTTTCGCAAATTAGCGCGCCTCTCTATCTGATTTCTCCATAACATATGCGCCCCATTTTTACGCTCGCTCACAAGTAGCCATTCCCCTGCGAACTGACACGAGTGTGTTTACAAAGGCGCTCGGCCTCTAGTATCCACAACAAAACACCCAGCAAATGGATTATTTTCCGTCTTTTTCGCAATGAACTCATAGTCGATGAATTATATAAACTAGCTAATAATCAAATTATAAACAAAAGGTCCACTCAACAATCAACTAAATATGGATCTCAATAGGGTTAGCGATGTGGAGAAATTGACTCTCTGCAAAAGATACTTCATAGGTAAGTTTGCAATATCAGCTCTAGAATAACCACTGACAACAATGATATCAAGTCCGGCTAACCTTACCAACATCATAATAAAAACAGGTGGCTTCTTTGCATTACCATTCCTGTGGCTAGTTAATGTGATCTGGTTTTTTCAGCAAGCATTCATGAGAACCTGGTTCAAGGAACAACAACAAATGCGATATTACGTCGGCGGCTCGTGCATCGGATTCTTTGCTTACATGATACCCATTGTAGCTTGGGCCATTTATTTCCAGCAACATCGTGTCGGAATGGGCAAGTGGGGCCAATCAATATCTTTCATCACACCCGCCGGAGAGCTATGAACTTGGTGGTTTCTCTCATTCACTACAGGCCAAAGATAGCTGACTAGTACGATAAACAAGAGTAAGAAAACTCCAATCATTATTACTAGATGGTGAGAAGTTTCAAACAACTAATCAAATCATACTCAACAAGCAAGAGAGTACCTCGAAGTAGTTTTAAAGTATTAAATCTAATGATCTTAGAGATGACTATGATATTATCACTGCAGAAGTCGATTATTTTCAAGATTTTGCATTTCCCTGAATGTTTTGATCTTGTTCTCATCAAAGATTTCCTCTTCAGCATGCTTGTCGATTACACCCCGAACTAGATGCTTCAACTCTTCCAGATTGTATCTAGTATGTGAACTTATTGCCATGACATCATCGAATCGGACCATCCTGCTAGGCCGTATATTCTCATCCATCTCTACTGAAGTTATATCCTGTTGAAGCGCCTGTAGCTCTTCCTTGAATCGGGCAAATCTCTTATGGGCTTTGTTTGTAGAATCCATCTTCGTCATCACAGCTATGGCTGGTTTCTTCAAGATTGTATCGTCATAAAGTTCAATCTCCTTGTTCAACACACACAGGGTTTCGATTGGCGATCTTTGTGCATAATTTGGCCCTAGATCAATGTCATTTACATCGATTATGAACATGAGAACTTTTGTTCTAACTATGTGCTTTAGAAACTCATGACCTAAACCCATGTTCTTGTGAGCACCTTCGACTAAACCTGGCAAATCTGCCAAGGTTATCTGTCTATAATCTGGAAAGGCGACAACACCGCGAAAGGGTCGCATCGTAGTGAATGGGTAGCTGGCAACTTTTGGTGTTGCGTTTGAGATGGCGTTCAATAGGGATGACTTGCCGGCGTTAGGGAAGCCAACGAATACTGCATCTGAGATCAATTTCAAGTCTAATCTTAACAATCGCTTTTGGCCTCGAAATCCGAGGCCTTCAGTATGTTTGTCGCCCCCTTGACCTCCCATTGCGACTAAAACTTTTTCGCCGGGCTTGTTGACATCGCCTAAATGCTGTCTATTTGCATCCGTGACTGTAACTCCAATAGGAACCTTGATTTTTCTATCTTCACCAGTTTCGCCCAACAGCCGTGTCCTTCTAGCTGATCCACCATCTCCAGCCTGGTAAATTCCTGATTTTGATTGATTGATTAACTTAGCAAAATTGGTCACTTTGCTACTGGCCTCGATGTACACATCGCCCCCTTTACCTCCTATGCCTCCGTATTGCGGACAACCATTACCACCGCTACCGCCTCGAACACTAATCTTGATAGTGTCGAGGAATAGTTTTTTAGCCTTATTGGGTAAGTTATTCATTATTTGTCATGTTGATTAATAAAATAAAATTAGTCAGTGGGTTTTGATTGAAACGGTGAATATAAACTTATCGAATTGAATCCACACGTGCAATTTAAGCCAACGCATGCCGCTTTGTTTATATTCGTCAAGAAAACATCATTTGGGCCAGGATTCGTGCTAGCTGCACGATACAATTATACTATTATTACTTTTCTCAATCAGAATATTATTATTAGTCTAGTTGGGTCATTTGAACTAACTTACGATGCCTTACAGATATACACCAGCTCTTATAAGTAAATTTACCATCAAACGTAAGGTTGGAAAATGGATGATAAACGAGATGCCCAAGACTTACAACGATGCAGTCTATCCTCAAATTCCCTTCTTAATCAGAGCCAAAAGGTATAAGATTGGTACTAATCATGGCGAGAAAGGTTATCCCGATCAACTATACAACTTGTCCTTCTCAGTCACAAACTTAATTAGAGATGAAAGAATCAAATTAAATTATAACCGAGGCACTGAAGTTAGGCCCTATGTAGAGAGATTGATTGTTGAAGCGATGAGGAATGGCGATCAGCACAAGCCGACAATGGCATTGGCAAACTATTGGCTAAGAGAGAAGAACCTTATTCACAAACTATTCAAGGTGTTAGTTCCAAGATACGAAAATTATGCTAGTTCCTTCACGGCCTTACATATGCTAGGTCAAGATTATTCAGTTCACAATATCCCCTTCACCATGAGAAGAGAGATGCCAAAATATGTACCACATTTGAGGGGCCAGGTTATTTTGGAGTTAAGGGGCAATAGTTTGCCTCCAATCACTCGACCAAAGTTGCAAAAATCGGGACTTCTCACCAATATGCTTCTAGATGGAGCCCGCGAGAGTTATGACATGGAATCCAAATTGAATGCCATGAAAGCAAAAGCCGAGATTAGACAACAACAACGACCAGAGTCATATGATAGTCAAATTGATTAAACAAAAGTATTCGGCTATCGATTACTGGCCCCATATAATAGTGAATCGAGAATTCTGCCCGTCTCCAGTTCAGTCCGTCAAGTGATTTTTCATTTAAGACTTAAACTATCTTTATCTACTCTTCTAGATCCATTAGCTGGGTCGCGTTGCGGTAAGGATGTATATAAAATTAGAAGGGACGCAAGAATGATCACTACTGATGTCAGAATGAGTTATATCGATGTCAATCGTATAAATTTGCTATAAATTTGGATCTAAAAGTGTAGAATCAAGTTTGGCCAAGACTTTGATGAAATGTTGCACAAGATGAAACTACTTTAATTCTATTGAGTTTGACTAACACCATCACACTGTCATGCAGTTCGAGGATTGAAACACGGGACTGTACGTAATCTCTCCTATGAGAGCTTTCTAACTTGAGCATCATACACTTGAGCAGATTTAGTGTACACTTGCTGAAACATCACCTACCACTTGCGTTCACGATACCTGAATAGTGGTGGGATTGCACAGGTACACAAGATACTCTCATGCACGAAAGTCGCCGTCGATCCTAGCGATGATAACCTGTTGCCACTGATGAAACGCTAGCGAAACTGACAGAGGGAGGAATAGATTGAGAGTGGAAGAGAGCAGCTTGCCAATTAGCTTGACAAACAGTGAGAGAGAGAAAGCCATAGAGCGACCTTGGAATCTTTCATCAGCATGTATAACGCGGCAAGCTAACTGGATTAACTGGACGAGAGTGATTCAAGTTTAAGCTTCATTCCAGCCTACCTCAACCTACTACTTTTAGCAGACGGATCAAAACTGGGAGACATTTAGTGACATTCAAAGAGTCCGAAAGTGAGTAGGAGATTACTCTCACGTCGTCGAGATGAGAGTAAGTTTGTATCAAGAGTGGAAAGGAGACTCATATTGCCAGTACAACGCGATCCCCTCTCTCTCCATCTTCAGTTATATTGGCTGTCATCTTGGCGTCATATTCTTCTGCTTCTTATCAAGAATGATGCACATCATTATTCCCTTGATGAGGATTTCATTTTGTGCCAAGCGGATCATCAGGTGGCTTTGCAGTTGGGCTTAGTCTCATTGAATAACTTTTCTCTGAACCACATCGAGCGCCGAGGTTAAAGTTGTTGTCGCTGCCTCCCGTTATCATTGCAAATTACTCAGCAGTCGTCATATTCGTCTCAGTCTAGGCAGGACCATCTTTCTAGCTTGATGAGAGCGCCGCCGAGAAGAAGTTGTTTCACTTTTTCAATTGAAGACATAGGTGACATTGGCTCTCACTCATTTAGCCACTGGAACTCGCAGGTGATGTTGCGCAACGATAGCAGCGCAGTCACGCGACGGGCAGTAAATCACACGATGAGCAACGGTAAAGCAATTGAATCTAAACGACTGATTGTGGTGGTGGTGGTGGTCAACGTTGATGATGATGATGAGCAAAGTGACTCTCACTCTCTTGTTTGTCAGTCAGTCAGTTGCATACTCAGTTGGCTGTCCATTTTGCACCTGCACCCAATTGACCTTCATTCGCTCGCCACCTCCGCTTCAGCTACTACTGTGTGATTCTAAATTGGAAGCAGATTTCTTTCCCTCTCTGTGTATCCCGAAATCATGCCTGTTTTCTGCTTTCAATTTAGAATCATACGGTACTCCACCTGTCGATGCGGCAGTAGCAGTAGCAGAAACCTTTTGCTCCAGTTTTCATCCTCAACTTTCTCGTTGCTCCGGGTCTTTGGCCTCTCGTGTTACTTTGCCATCTCTTTGCCCGTTCGAGATGGAAAATGGAAAGTAATCGGTCCAATGGAACGGAACGGTCATAATCATCTAGGCGAGTCTTTGGTCCTACGGCCGATGATGCTGTTGCCGTCGTCGCCGCCGCTGCTACTATAACTCAGCTCTTTTCTCCCTCACCTCAATGGGTTCGCTTGAATTATGTAACCATTGTTCTGTGGTTCGCCTTGCCATTGCTGTCACCTGTTAAGCTGCTAGTTTTAAGTCATTCATTTGACTTAAGCTCCAGCAACAAGTGGCCGCCGCTTGTTACCTGAGCGCGCGGCTGAATGGGCAGCAAGGGAGTAACGTCGGCGAGGCGAACAAACGGTGGCAATAATAGTAATAAATAATTTCGCTCTCACTCCCATTCGTGCAAACAGGTAAATCATTCCACTTGACTCTCTCACTCTGTCTATTCCGCCAAGCTCTTCCAAAGAGATCATCTCGTCGTCTTCATTCTGCTCTCCTTTTGTTTTTGTTTGTTTCCAAACTACATAAGCCGACGGCTCACAAGAACCTCTGGCGCTTTATCTCGCAGAATAACTTTGACTCTGACCGGAATAGCGGCGGCTCCTGCTGCTGCTATTAGGTCGACATGCAGCAGAGTTTATGGTCTTGCGGCGACGTTTATGCGACTTGACAACAACAAAATATGAGCGCAAAACGGCCGGCTGGCTGGCTGGCAAATCGAGCAACAAAATAGTGTAATGTAAGTCAGGCTAGTTATATGTATATACCCGAGGAGAGATGGAACACTTGAGAGGTCGCCTGCAAGACGAAATAAAATTTCGACCGGCGAGCCAGTTGGTCGGTGTAACCTGTCGAGACGACTTGTAATGGCGATGATAAGAGTTGAAAGACAATAAAAAAAGTATATCATCAACCACAAAGCTACTATTTCCATTTCTATTCCTATTATAACTATCATAACCGAGTAACGCAGGCTTTTCAGTCGGCGAGTTGGAGTTGGAAACAAGTGGCGACCTTCGGCCGCTCCACAGGTTGCCGGTCTTTAGAGCGAGCATTCAAAGGGTTGAAATATTAAACCACAGCAACACTATTCCTCTTTTCTCTCCTAATTTTGTCTCTTTATTACCTGAGATCGTATCTTTTGCTTCCTCTTTCGCTCACTTTGCTCTAGCACAACTTATCATATCATTTGAGAGTTAATAACTTGAATTGTATCATTTGTATTGAGTGCATGAGTTTCTCCCTTCCATCTGCAACCCTTAAGAACTTAGAACTAAGTTGACCGGCCGATTCATCACATGACTAGCTCAATCAATTCCATTCCGTTTGGCCGATAAGTTGGTTGGTTGGTTGTTTAGAGGCGGCGAGCAGTGAGACTCATATTACGTCAATGTTGCCTGTTCCCCGATTTGCTCGCTGTCTTCCTTTGGAGTTGGAACTAGTGATTTCTAACTGATTGCTTCAGATTGAGCGAGTTCAAATTCGGTTTGATTCAAAGGTTCCCCTGTGGCTGTAAGTAACTTCCGAATAAAGATACACTCTGTTCAGAGGAGTAAAAAGTACAACTCGACCAGCCACCCCGAATCCCAAGCCTACCCTTGCCACTCCCCCTCGACTCGCGCGAGGTGCGATGGCCCGAGCATCTTGCCTGAGCATCTGGCTTCATGGGCTCACATCGCTATCTTAAACACACTTACACATAGAAAGACACCGAGGTGACAACTAGTGCCCGGTGGCAACGATCTAAGGCTCTATTTATATGAATCGCATTTTGACGGCTCGAGAGTCAACCGACTGGGAAGAGTTTGAAGGAGGAAATTGAATCTGGATGGAGAAAACAACAGCAGCAACACAAGAAACAGTTACAAAGATACGATAGTAGGGTCGGCGGCTTGCGGCTAAAAGTGAATCTGCCAGTTCAATTAGATTGTACATGAATTAGCAATGGTTCCGTTTGCATCGATGATGATTCCAGTTGCAAATATCACCACGACAACCAACTCAAGGAAAACGCCGACGACTACTGAGACGAGTTAATAGCGGTAAGCTAGCTGCCATTTTGCGTATCAGGTGCAACTACCGTTTGTGAGGTCGAGTTGTTGTTGTTGGCTCTGGTTCTTTTGCTGGAGACCAGTTATCAGTGGCGACAACGATTCATTACATGCAACAGGAACAGGTGCCAGCTTGAGGCGACAACAAGAAGAAGAGATGCGATCAGATGGCGGAATGCAAGCGGAAGATTCGAATGCGGCGCGACGAGAAAGGAAAGAGCGAAAGAGGAAAGAGGAAGCTCGACGAGCTTTTCAGGTGCTTGGAAGGGAATTTTATTGGAGGAGAGAGAGAGAGAGAGAGAATTAGTAAGGGAAAGTGAATTGAGTTGTGCGAGTTTTTCACGTGGTTACTCGATGCATGCAACAGGTGCTTCTATGATCGCATCTCATTGCTAAGCCGGGCGCTTTTAGTCGACAGGTAGAGTTCTTAATTTTTCACGAAAGAAGGAGAGAATATTAGTTGCTTCCTTTATTCACACCCATAGTAAGATGCGGTTGCTGCTGATTTATCCCAGTGGCAAGCTAGAAGTCTGCCCAACAAACAGACGAACGATCTAAAGAACGCATGGATGAATGAATGAAAAGAGAAGATGAGTTAACCTGCTTCGTCGATTCGAGCTTGTGGTCGATGGTATCGGAGGTGGCAAGGAGAGATGAATGCAAATATAAACAAATAAATGATTGTGATGTCGCGGCGGTTAGTTTAAATGCTATGCGATGTATTCATTGCACATTACATTTGAGCAATGATGTTAAAACCAACGATTGGATGAACGAACGGCTGACTGGATGGATGTATATAACTAAACTGAGAGCTAAACTAGCATCCAGCCGCCAACTGACTGGCTGACCGGCCAGTCGGTCGGGCAAAATAAAAGGCCCATTTCGTTTCGTTTCGTCTCTCGCCGGAGCCGTGGCTCTGACCATTGAGAAGATTGGCCGGCCAGCTTGCAGTGGGAGGCGCAATAGCCGACGGCCACTTGTTGAGTCTTGGCCACTTGGCGCCGTCTTCGGTCTAGAGGGACGCATGCCGCAGCAGCAGAGGCAGCCTTTGCCGCACACACTGACTCCTCAATGGGAGAAAGCGGAGCAACAAGCGGCTGCCCGGCTCACCTCGTAACGGTCAGCTTACCTGTGTGCCGCTCAACGACTCGCTTTCACCTGGCCGACTGGCTAGCTTGCCAGATAAACTATGCACTGACCAAACCAAACTGGACATCTCTCGCTCTAAAGGCGAGTTTGTCGTATCTTCTTTCTCCCAGTCTCACTTGTTTTGCATCTACCTCAGCGACAACTTAGTTTGCAGTTAGCTCTCTCTCTCTCCCTTAAACTTGCAGTGCGAGCGAGCTTGTGGCATTCGGTTCGAAATTTCAGCAGCAATCGTCCAGTTTGATCTTTTTGGGTGGAGTAATAATTCACTCCCTCGTCGTCTCATCTTAAGCATCGCAACTTGTTGCTAGAGTTACCGAGCGTCTCATCGCTTGGCTGTCATATTCGAGACAAAACTCGCCTACCACTCAATTAAAGGAGGCGAGCAAATGAGCATAGCGAAACTGGCGAGGCAAAAGCGAGAGTTGAATGTTGAAAGTTGAGAGGCAAATATGAGTTTGAACGGACGCGAGCTGTTAGCCCAGTAGTCAATTGGAGGGACATAAACACTTTTCCTCTATCTCTTTCACTCATTCATTCGAGCTAATAACCGAGAGGGTGGTGACTTACCGCGAGCCTAGCCAAAGACGAAGAAGGATAAGAAGGAGAGATAAGAAACAAATGGTTGGCCGTGACAGGTAAAAATATTAATTGGGTGAGAGCAAGCGAGTCAAGCGAAAGAGAAAGTTTACCTGAGCATGATAATCGAGCTAACAAGTGGTTGGAGTAGTGAAGAGCAACGGTGACAATAATCATAATTTAAGAGGAGATTTGAGAAGTATAATTTGTTCACTCGAAGAAAGCAACTCGAACTGACAACAACTAAAATAATATCTTGAAGCAACAATTAAAATAACACAAGCCGCAGAAGACTAGGATCAATTGACTGGACAAAAAATAGAGTATAGTGTGTATAAGATGGATTCTGTAGCTGGATTCATCTCGGCGCCCATCAAGTTGGCTGCACTGATCAACAACAAGACCAAGGAGCGCAAGGGAAGTGGTAGCTCGTTATTGGCAACAGGTGTCTCTAGCCCCAGGGTCATTAGCTCGCATGGCGCTCAATTGGGTCGAGTGATGGAAAAAGACAGGAAGACTCAAGAAAACGAGAGGCGAATTATTATTAGTACTAACAAAAACAAAAACAACAATCGCAATCTCCACTACGACCGACTAGTTCCAATGCTCCTGTTGCTCATAGTATCAATTGCATCTCAAGTGACACAAGCCGCAACCAATGACAAGACTAACAGCAACATCAACAACAATTTGCGCCACCAAACTCACTACCTGAACATAGTTCCATCCACGCACTTCAACTACCACGAGGGCCGCCAATTCAGCGCCGCCGAGGCAGAGACACACGATCAATTGCATTTAATTAGCTCGCAGCCGAGATCAATGGAATCGTCTGCCGACCATGAGTTGACCGACACGATGGAAGTGAAACGGGCCAGCCAGCAACAGGTTGACCAACAGCCACAGCTACAACAACAGCACCAACCAATGAGCAACTCGCACATCTACAAGCGATCCTCAGCTCTAATCTCCTCGTCCATTATGACGCAACAGCAACCTCGCATCTCCGGCTACTACGGCCAATTTGTTCCACCTCAGGCTTCAAATCCGTCGCTGAGAAGAAGAATGATGTCCGAGATAAACACCAGCAATAGTATTATAAACTCTCGTTGGTCCGGCGCCTCGCCTTCGGCTCAGGCGGCAGGTGGCGGCGATTTAAGTTTGGAACCAACAAGTGGTGCGTTCAACAATGAAAACAATGAGTCTGGCGAGCAACTGATCTCATCAAGCTCAAATTTGGCACCAAAACAAGCGAGCAACACCATTAGACATTTAACACACGAGCAACAACAATCCCAGGACGAGCAAGATTTGGTTTTGCTCAGACAAAAGCAGCACATTCAATACCACGACCAATTGCTCAGCTCGGCGTCGTCGTCGTCGTCATCATCATCGTCGTCGTCTGGTTCATCGGGGGGCTCAAGTGGCGCAATGCCTATTGGAAGGTGCCACAAGAGAACGTTGAATTTCTGCGCCTCGGTGTTGCCCTTCAACACCACCACCTTTCCAAATATCATTGGCGACACAAACCGATTTGAAGTCAAGCGATCGCTTCCATTCTTTGGCTTCCTGGCCAAATCCTCGTGCAACAAGCGATTGGACGAGCTACTGTGCCTTCTGCTTGAACCACCTTGTAGCGCTCAATCAGGAAACGCCATTCCACCTTGCAAAAAGTTTTGCCGCCTCGCCCTAGAGGGTTGCAACGAGTATATTCCTGCCACCTTGGCTCTATCCTCGGTCTTTGATTGCCGCCAATATCCCGACTCGAGCGACCCAAATGTTTGCATAAACTTGGCTCAGGGAAGCAAGTGCGCTCAAGACGAGTTCAAGTGTCCAGATAAAACCTGCATTCCACGTGAGTAAACTTTCTCCGATTAATCCATAAGATAACAGCAACAGGAACAACAACAACAACTACTACTACTACGAATACAATTGCAAAAGACTAACCTTAATTAACAATCGCTAATTGACCGAATCATCAGGTAATTGGTTGTGCGACGGAGTGCGCGACTGTGTCTTTGCGGCGGACGAGGCAAACTGTACAGGTAAGTGGTCCTCCTACTCGACTTTACAAAATACACTTTCTTTGGGATAGATCACGAGCTAGAGCTAAAGTTGAAGATATTTTGCTCGCAGCAAGCAACAGACAAAACACCGACACCCACTTTTAATTTGCTTGTTCCTGATCAGCTATTTGAACAAAAATCAGGAAATAGGTTCTGGTTGAGCAGAGCCAAGACGAATTAGAGATAGAGGCTTGGTTGTCTCCATCGTGAGCCGTGGGAGTGTTGCAAATTGCTCTTTACGCAGTCGCACAATCGAGGGAGCAAAGAGTTAAGTTGTGTAATGACAACAACACGAACATCTGATATCGACTTGCCACTCTCTCACTGGCTCGCCAATCGCTGGCAACTGTTGTTTTCCTTTTAGTTGCCCGCAGCAACTAAAGGATGCACAGCAGCAACCTAACCACCTGGTTCCGGTCAATTGTCGACGGCCACACACACAAATTAAGTTCAGCTCTAACTTGAAAATGGCTGAGCGAGCGGAAAAGTAATGCTTCTCCCGCTAATGAAGTCGCTCTCTCTCTCTCTCTCTCTTAGCGCTCAGCCTACCTGTTGCTTGCATCACATGTTACCTGTGCACACAAGAGAAACATGTGTGCGTTTACTCTCTTCGTGTAAGATCATGTAAATTAAGTGGCTAGTTGCAGATAAAATTAGCTTTCCCCTTGTAAAATTTAGAGGAGAAAACTTTCAATTTTAGCAATAGCTGGCTCGAGAGGAGAGTTCATGAATTATTATTGTTATATTATTGACTCTACTCGGCCACTTGTTGACATTTCAATTGCCGCCGTCGCCACCGCTGTTGCTGATAATGATGATGGAAACGGTTACGGAGCGGCGAGAGGATCGCTGATCACGAAGTTAGAGGAGGCTAGCGAAATCTGATTAGCTAGCCGGTTACAGTCAATGTTCATTTATTGCACATACGAAGCCCTCAAATTGGAAGCCATTCAAACATTGGCTTAACCGTTGCCATTCACAGTGACCACTACCAACCAACCGAATCGCCCAAAAAGAGACCAAATTCTTGCATTCGTCTGTCTCAAAGTTTCGACTAATTTCAACACGCAATCGAAATCCAACGTTTAGCAAAGAGAAACTAACCAATCCAAGCACACAACCCACAACCACTACCGTTAATTCAATGATGCCAACACCACCACTACCGAAACAGCTCCAACTGGAGCCGGCCAAACGGAATCTCCCTCAGTTTGCTCCACCGAGGAGTTTAAGTGCGACGGAAAATGCGTTCCCAAAGGTAAGTCCTCTCTCGTTGAACTGGACGAAAGAGCATGGCAAATGAAGAGGATGGAAGGAAAAGAGTCCAAGTGAACAAGAGAAGGTATCAGCGGGAATAGATAGAGAGAGGGAGAAAACAACATGTAATTTAATCAGTTGTGTCCACTTGGCGCTCTTATTGCTTCAGCGGCAAAAAGTCGACTTTGACTTGCTTGCTTGCGGCTGCATTAGAACTAGATCTCGACCTTGAGTGTTCAGATGTTCTAATAGTGTGGCGACGAAACACAGCAAGTAGTTGGCAAGCTAGTAAGAGGCATTTCATTTTGGCCAGCTAGCTTGGCGACGGCTAATATATCGAGTCTTTGCCGTGAGATTCGACTGGAGAGAGGCGAGTAATCTATGCCGCTTGAGTGAGTGAGAGAGACGCAGGAAAGATCGATGAGTAGCAGTAGTGGTGGCGGCGACTCCGACGACAACAAGTTCTCAAGGCGAGCTCTTCGTTGGGTATGTCGCGGGGACATCGAGAGTACAGAGTCGCTCCACTAGATAGGACCACACTAAGCCTTATTCACCGCAACTCAAAAGATAGAGAGAGAGAGAGAGAGAGAGAGAGAGAGAGAGAGAGAGAGAGAGAGAGAGAGAGAGAGAGAGAGAGAGAGAGAGAGAGAGAGAGAGAGTAGAGTAGAGTAGTAGTAGTAGTAGTAGTAGTAGTAGTAGTAGTAGTAGTAGTAGTAGTAGTAGTACGTAGTAGTAGTACGTACGTACGTACGTACGTA
>WNKI01000002.1:5471007-5560163 GCA_015350385.1 Aculops lycopersici
TCTCTCTCTCTCTCTCTCTCTCTCTCTCTCTCTCTCTCTCTCTCTCTCTCTCTCTCTCTCTCTCTCTCTCTCTCTCTCACACACACACACTTCTATTGGACTGATCCACTAATAAGGCGCCTAATTGTTGGTTAGTTTAGTGGCCACACGAGCAGACAGGTCGTTAGAGGTTCAGCTTCGGGCGCTTAGTTGAGCGAATATTTATATTTTGAGCTACAGTTTGCCCAATGTAAAACAAACTTCCTGCTACTGCTCACATGACTGAGTTGGAGGCGAGAACAGGCGAGTGCTTATTGGCACACACAAAGTTGCACTTTAATTTGCATGGGCGCAGCAGGCACTTGTTGCTGTTGGTCACGAGGAAGCAAAAGAAAGGAACTAGATCTTATTGTTGAAATTGTTGTTTATTGGGATAACGGCTTCGCACTGCTTCTTGCTCACCTGTGGATCCTTACCTGGCCACGAGGAGTGTTGGCAACACTGAGCTTGGGCGCGCTTTTACTCGTCGTCGTCGTCGTTGTTGTTGCTGGAGTTGGAGTTGGCGACGAGGAGAAATAGCACGATCAGTAGCAACAAACGATCCTGTAATCACTTGTTGCTACTTTGGGCTACCTGTTGCTGGCTAACCAGCGATTGGCGAGTATTCGCTTTAACCGCAACAACAAGGCGAGGGCTTCGCTCTCGTGAATACGAGCTACCATTTGGTTGTGTTGAGCAAAGCCAATTGAAACATAATACACAAGAGGGGAGTAGGAAACTTGCGCTTTCTTCTAACCTGAACAACCGCCACTTGTTTGTCTCATCATCCATCATCTATCGACCATCGCAACGGAAACAGGTGGCACTTCCTCTGCGACTAATCTTGCACTGGTTTAACTCAGGCTAAAAACAAGGCTTCCGAAAAATCATTTCCACTTCAGCTTACCTAATTGTAGGCGAATTATTTTTGAAGCTAGCCCATTCTCTAGCTTATACCATGCCACTCGTATGCACAAATTTATCATTAATTTCGACCCACAATCCCCATGAGGAGACGAGAAATTAGAGCGGCACCAGTAGCTAGTAAAGATTCGTCTTGTTTCTTCTTATTCTCCTCGTTGCCGATGGATACGAGTCCGCCAATTGCACACTTGTCAACACGCCAATCGGGAGCTGCAATCGAGAGCCATTGGAGAGGACTAGAAAAGACACTAAGCAGATAGTTAACGCGCTTCCCAACTGCAGTGGCTCGCTAGTGTCACTTCCACACTTTCAGTTCATTAATCATTAATCATGTTAACTTTGGTGGTTCTGGTTTCTGTGGTTCCATGTTATTTCACTGTCCCTCCTTCTAGGTAAGTAAATTAAAGACCAACACCGAGAGGCGAAAACCTGTTGCGCTTCTGCTGACTCCTATTCTACCGGTTCCAAAATTTAACGCGCGCAACAAATAGTGTCACGCGCACTAATTCGTATTCCCAACATGAATACAAATAGATCACCGCATTAAACCGAACGCCTACGCAGATTTATTCAGCTTAGTTTGATTCGATTTGGTAACCAAACTTTGGCTTCCACTACAGCCACCACCATTACTGCTACTAGAACTTGTAGTTCAAATATATATTTTCATTCATTAGCTCGGAGTCAACTTTTACTCAACCCGCCGGAAGTGGCGAGAACACTCCGAATTTCCATCGAAACATATACAATTTGCCACCGGCAACTGGGGTGCCACCTGTTACTTTGTCGCTGGCAAACTTTCTAGCCCTACTTTTTGGGTTCCGTTGTCGCGGTTGTCGTTGCAGTCGTCGTCGTCGTCGTCGTCATCGTAGCAGTGGTTGAAGCATTAGTAGTTGTTGTTGTCAAACTCATACCATTAGCCGATAGATTGTATTCATTCAGATTGGGCTGCTACTTTCTATTTCTCATACTCAATTGGCGAGAGATGGAAAGCCACTTGTTGATCGCAATGAATGAAAGTTTTCCCCAGAAAGAAAAAGGCAAACTGAACTAAACGTCAATACAATTGATTGATTGGCTGCCATAAAAATGCACTTGTATCAGCAACCTGTTGTCTAGTACTAGTGCTGCTGCTACTGCTACCACTACCTGGCGCCTGGACAAAAAGTTTACGCTTTCGAGACTCTCAATAGACTAGAGAGCGAGGTTAAAGCTGGAGAACAACTAAAATTAATTGAGTCATTCATAATGTGTGGCGCTGTGATACTATTTTAAAACGTCTATTACCGTTTACTGTCAACCTGAAGCTTCTGGTTTTAGTTTTGCGTGCAGCAGTTTGGTATAAAGGAGGTAGAAAGAGAAAAATTTTAACTCTCAGCGGACATTTTTGTACGATGGATCTAGAGATTGTACGATGATTTCTCTTCTGCTCCAAGTTGCAAATTAAAACTAATCAAAGTCGGAGAGGTGGAGAGAGACAGATAGAGGAGGCTCAAGTAATTATTTTGGCTGCATCAGCTTAACAAAACAGAGATCTCCTCTCCTAGTGACTGCAAATGCAAATGTTCCCCCTTAATGGACTATCCAACTCCCTAGCGAGTAAATGGAGAAGATAAATTTTCATTTCGCTTCTTGCCGCAAGAGCATCGCAACTCTTTGGTCGTTGCTGTTAGTATTGGCCAACATGATGAAAACCTTGGTGACTCTATTAGGTGATGGCGGCAGCTAGTTACACATATCGCATATGCAATCATGTAACTTATATGCGCTCAATGTTGCTAATGGGTCTTGCATTACTTGCCTCCAATCCTCAGGTGCTGGTGGTGGCGAGCATCCGAGCATCCGAGCATCCGAGCATCCGAGCATCCGAGATGTTTTCACAGGTAGCTAGTTTGATGTTGGCTTGGCTTATGGCGAAGGGGAACAAGATTCAGATGGATAAGTTAATACATGTTTATGCATTTGGTTTTGCCGATGACTGGGAGCAATGGCAGTGGCAGTGGCAATCACGGTGACGATGGAACCAAAACACTAGCGTCAAACGAGGCGACGAGTGAAATCAAAACTAAAACCAGGACGACGACTCATATGACAAGAAGAAAAAGAGAGAGGGGGAGACATACATCGCAATTGCAATGCCCCTACCATTGAACACTACGTTTGCATATGTATCAACGGGTGCAGCAATCGCACAAGCAATAGCACTTGTGGCAACATTCGTCTTCGCATTACTACCTTGGCGAGTTGCTCTTTCCGCCACCTAATTTGCTAAATAGAACGACTTCTATCCATTGGTCTCTCCGTTTGGATGGAGAAACAAGTTTACCTTCTCCAATGTTGAGTGTGTTTTTCTATCAGTGCTCTCGATTAGTAGGCTAAATCATCGTGTTCAGCTGACTGCTCAGCTCACCGGTTGTCTGGCGGCAGGCTGTTAGACTGGCCGGCTAGTCAACGACGACGACGACGACGACGACGAACAGTCGACAAGATCGACCAGCGAGTTTCAAGTTGCAACTTGCAATCCATGGGAGTGAGCTAAGCTGCAACCAGATTAGAGGCAACATCGTCCTATGAAATGAGCGTTAGAGTAGAGCACGTGGCTAAACAGTCTCTCACCACAAGAGCCAGCAACAAGCGGTCGCCCACCAGGCGGTGGCCTATGAGCTTTAACGCGTCGGTGGTTTTGAGTTACACACTGACTCACTTAGCAACTGCAACTTGTTGACGCAAACCAGGCGACAAAACCAAACCCAAATCGAGACCCTACGACGAGTAGCGCAACAAGTTGGCTCGTATAAATATATACTTAATGTTCATTAATTGATAAGGCAATCGGGTGGCGGCGTTGTCCTTTTTACGGCAGTTGCAGCAGAAGCAACAGCAACAGCAACAGCAACAGCAACAGCAACAGCAACAGCAACAACAACAACAACAACAAGTGGTTGCTTTTTAGTCACGCCGCTCGTCGTTGGTTCAACTCATTGGCTTGAGATTTACTCTTCTCCCTCTCGAGCTTCTTGATAATGTTCTTCAGGGAAAAAGAGCAACTAACACCACAGTTGCTAACTAAATAAGCCTCACGACAACCGCAATAGAAATCGAAATCGAGAGCCGAACCAAAAGGACCAACAACCACCCAGACCAAGTTGCAGAGGCTGCCTAGTGGAGATAAGCATCAGGTATATGTTCGCAAATTTGAGTTAGTCTCGTCAGGAAAAAGCGCCATGTCTCCTCCTGTTACTCTATCAACGTTGCGGTCTGGTTCACCTGCCGTCGGTGCGTTGTGTTGCTTGGCTAGTTGTCTGGTTTCAACACAAACTTATATATATATATCTACACCAGGGGAACCTGAAACTGAATTACAAACGCTTGAAGGCACTTGCTGTCAGTTTGTCATCAACAGCAATAATAACCAGCAACTTCCATCATCTCAAAAGTCGACATGTACATTTCTGTTGTTACTTCTTTCGCTCTCTCCCTCTTTATGTTTCTTGGTAACGAAAGACATTGATGACCGTGAAAAGGAAAACACACCAAAGGAAAACTAGGAGTATCGATCATCCAATCTACCAAATAAAACTTATTTTTATTGGCAACGGCAACGGCAAATTCAAATCATGATCCGTCGGGTATATCAAGTATCTATCACAGGTTGCGTTGTACCTGGGCCAATTGCAGGACCGCGTTCGCCCTCGTCGCCGTCAATTAGCTTAGTGTCGTGTTTTCAGAATTTGCTCAGAGGGCAACCAGACTAATCAAAAGAGCGGAAGGAGATTCAAGAAGAGCACCAATAAATGCCAATACTTATGATTATTTTCGCATTACCAGTGAGCATGGTGATAATTGGCAATCGAATCGCTGCTTCATGGCTGGCTAATATGATTCCACACAGGTGCTAGTTGCTCAGGTTGATGCTTCCAGGTGACACATGCGTTCTAACCTAGATGTTTGTCTAACTAGCCGGTATGTAGAATGTTTGTTTGTTTGTTTAAAGTCAGAATCATTTGCTCTCCCTCTCTGGTTTGGTTTGCGTCAGCTGATTGGCTGTACAATCATCAAAACCACCTGTTGCTAATGGCACTGTCAGTGCTCGAGTTATACCGTGCAATACAAACTCCCTCATTCTTTCTCGTTCAATTCTTCGTCAGGTGGCGCCGCAACTGCAGATTTGTTTCATTTTTCGACCGTATCTCGAAACCACTGTCAATTCCTCTTCTACATCTGCCGCCTGTTGGTAGCCAGGGCAATAGGTTGGCTGGTTGAGTCGAATTGGAGCAAATTCCTAAATTAATTCCCTCCAATTACCGACTCTCAACCCAGTCAATTAGTTTTCATTTTATTTAAACCTGCGGTTTAATCTTCGTCGTCGACTTCGAATTGTTTTAAACAAAATTATTACCAAAAGTAAAAGAAATAGAATTTTCATCTCCACTTCATTTGGAGGCGCGATTAAAATAAATCGCCAATCAAATGTGAGTACAATTAAAACCTTGAAGGACCTCACACTTCCTGTTTACCTCTTTGTCCATGACTCATCTAACCAAGGATTCCAACGCCTGCTTCCATTTTTGAGCTTGAATTCAAGATGGAAAAGATCCCAAGTTAGTCATGTTTCCACTCCAATGACATCAGATTTAATTTCAATTCAAGCAAGAAAAGTTTTTGTTTGCCTTAGTTGAGACACAAGACACTTGGCATTCAAATCGATTTCCCGAGTGATCGATTGACCAGTGACGTCACCTGGTTGGTCTGGTTTATGTTTATCTGGAAACAAAAGCTTGTTTCGGCTAACTGGCGCCAAGTCCGTGAATAAAACCATCGATCAACGCAAGAAACTAAACAAAACAACGACGTCGTGGTCGTCGACGACTGATGCCAAAGTATCAAGTCGACGAGTGCAAACGATCCAATTAATGGCGTGTACTTTTTCCCTGTCTCCCTCCCTCTCTTTCTCTGCCTTTCACTTGAATGGAACTGCATTGCGAGAACCACTTGTTGCTGGCTCGTGTTGTCTTCTCTTGGTTAGTAAGTTAGTTAGTTGTTTGTTTGTGAGCTAGTCAGTCTCCTCCTCGAGTTAAAGTGATCGGCAACCATAGAGACAGTAAGCGCGATTGTTACACTATGTTAACTTTGAGATTTGATTGAAAGCGAGCAATGGCAACCGATGAATGAAACGCGAGATGAATGAGCAACAGGTGAGCGGTAAATTAATATTAATAGTCGTCGTCGTCGTCGCCGTCGTCGTCGCTAGCGGTGTCATGGTTTGCGGTTGTGAGCAACCAACGTGGCACCCGTACGGAACGCGACCAGTTACTGTGCAATTGTTTGACAATGAACTCGAATTAACTAAAACTTGGAAGCGAAACGAGAAGCAAACAATGAGAATTAACTGGCTGAAGAGCGATAGGGTTTACGTGTAAATTGAGAGCCGGCCACACACTTTCAAATGGAAGAAACTAATTGTCTTTTTGGTTCTTTTTTTCTCTCTCTGTCTCTCAATCTTCGTCGTCATCATTATTTTGTTAGCGATATGAAAGCAACTGCCAGCAGTGGTGTGCCCAAAGAGTTCACGATTCATTGGTTGATACATACACGTATAAGGGGCAGCTACAAGTGGCGCGGCCTCTGCCACTTGTTGCCGCACGCACGCACTCACTCACTTGCAGCCACACACCTGGACAAATGCTAACGAATCTTTCAACCACTCTCCGCATCGACTCATTTTTTGCTCATTTCGTTCCCCTCCCCTTCGTTCCCCTCATCTACTGGCAGCTCCCTCAAATGACCACCATTTGCCGGCCACCACCAACATTGCGGCCTCGTTGGCGGTGTATTGTTAATAGAGTGTGTGATAGAGAATGATGCCGGCTGCTCTTTTGTAGTTGCTCAGTTGGTTGGAGTAAATAAGATATCCATTGAATCAAATTTGATACTCATTTTGCGCGAAATGGAAACAACAACAACAGCAGCATCAACAACTACAACAGTAACAATCCACTGCGAGCTAAAAGGAGTGAGCCAACAAGCGTAGTGGTTGAAACAGATTGTGTTATTTGTAGCCACTTGTTGCCCTGCTTGCTCACTCTCTCACCGATACTGTTGGCTCGTCAACAAGCTCGAGAAGCCAGTTGGCTGGCCAATCGTAGATCTCGTTCCGCGATCTCGCTCGCCCAATGCAGTTTGCTGGGCTCGACTAGACTTTCAAGCAAGTGGGCCACCAAGCTCACCACGCTAACGAAATAACGCGCTCGCAAACTTGAAGGGATCGCGAGAGGCTAGCCGCCGCCGCCGCCACCACCACCACCAGTTAGCAGCTTGGCAACCGGTGGCCAACTTGATGCTGGGCAACCTTGAATTTGCGCTCTGCCCTCTCGCTGCTCCATCGCCCAGCTAGCAACCACTTTGCTGCTTCCAGTTTTCTTCTCGCTCTCTATGCTGCCTCTGCCGTTGTTTTGGGTTTTCCTTGGTTTCACGTCGCTTGGTCTTCAGATTGTCGGCTGGTTGCTTGGTTGGTTCGTTGGCTAGCTGTTTGGTGTGTCTCAAGCAAGCTGAATGCTCAGGCGGGTACAGGCAAATGATTCGCAGGAAAACGTGTATCGAGTTTTCCCCCGCCTCTTGGTTGTTGCTCATTTGATTTCATGTACTCGCCGCCAGTCTCTCACTCGCTTGCCAACCCCCGGGCTCCCAGTTTCCCCTTCTTCCTCCCCCTTTACCTCTCTCGCTATATGCGTCCGCATCTAAGTGGCCGCTAATCTAGCGACTAACTGACTGACTGAATAGCTGGCCTGTTGGCTAATTGGTGACGTGCTGGCTAATTAAGCGAGAGAGCGAGAGGGAGAGAGAGCAAGAGAAAGAAGTATCAAGTTGTGTGGCCCCAAATAGAAAGTTTGTACGCTATCGCGATTATTTAGATTTAGACGAAAACTGCAGCCATCGAGGTTGCTGGCTGATTCTGATTAAGGCGATCATTTTTGTTTAGATCACAATCGCAAATTTTCCTTTTCACGCCGCTTATGGTGTAGCACTTTCGACTTACAAATTGCAATTTAAAAAATTAACCAACCATTATTTTGGCGCCCGAGTTTCCGCAATGATTTTTTCCAAGTCGTTTTGCTACACACGAGCCGCTAATCAGCCAATAAACAACAAGTGGCCCTCTTCCTCAATGTCTCCATTCTGTAGTCACTAAATGATAGCGCGAAGCTGAGAAGATTGCTTATAGGAATATATATATATATATTCCTATTTATTTATGAATTTATCTCTCCTCAAATTTTCCTTCTAAAATTACTTAAACGAAAGAACCTTGATGAAAAAAGGAGCCAAAGGGAGAAGGAGAAGGTCGATTCTCTGGGATCCAATGAAATAGAAAAGCCCAGAACCAATCGAGCGGAAGTCGAAGGGAAGGGATGCGGAAGAGGACTAATAATAATAATAATGTGCGATTAAACGGAACAATCAGTTGCTTGTCAGTTGGAAAGTGGAGCGAAAATTTCGGGTAAAAGGACGGATATTAGAGTGAGATTGGAGGAAATAAGAACAGTAGCCAACAAATTGGCCGAATTATATATCTGAAACGAATTGATTGTCTTATAAGCTCCACCAACTCGCCAGCCCTGAATCAATGGAAGTTTTGCCGGTTCTTGTTCTTGTTGCCGGTTTTTAAACACTTACTCTCTCTCCCTCAACGGCCACGCCCATCTCGTCTCCTACCCTCAAGTTGGTGCCTCCAAACAACTCGTGGTGATTTCGAGAAAGAGTTAGGTTGGAAGGTTTCAATCAAGAGAGGGCGCCAGCCGCGAGCAACTCGTCCAGCGCCACCAAGACCAATCGGAAGCTAGGCGCACTTGCTTGCGCGCATCTCGCTCACTCTCGTCGACCACTTGTTGCGGTGGCTGCCAAACAGCTTCCATGTTTGCTTTCCCCTTAACTACCTGTTGATCCCTTCACTTCACTCAGCTTCTGCCCTCCCCTTTAGTTAAACTGCACTTTCTCTCTAATCTGATGCAAGTCGACCGTATGCTAGTCAGTTGTTGGCTTGTGTTTAGTGAGAGCGCGCACCTGTTGCTTCACTTAGTTAGTTAGTTGGCTTGCCAACAAAGTTAGAGGAGAGCAAACGAAGGAACGTGCGAAGAAGCGAGTGACTGAATCAGACCAGACCTCTTCCTTCTCGTCTTGTCCCTTCGCATTGCAACTTGGCTTGTGAGTTGCCATTGAATCTTGAGCCAAGACCCAAAGTGAATGCCAAGCGAGACAGACCAAGCGACTAAGAGACTGTCTGACTTGTGACCGTGGCACAACCAACCACAGATACCGGTGCTCCGAAAACCACTTAAGTCCTCACCTTATGGTTTTGTCTCAAAACTTGGCAGCGATTTACCGGCAACAAGTGAACGTGAGCAAGTAAACATAAGAAGACATTGGAGAGGGAGAGTAATAGGAAATTTAATAGAGAAACTAAACAATAGACCGAAAGTGAGAGATAGAGAGACAATCGTTGCCGATTTTATTGAGGATTAACTCTCACTCTAAAGTCCATCATCAAATACTTAATGTTGTGCTTGACGATATTAGAATGACAAAACATGACAAATTTTAGTGGATTCTCATCCCCAATAAGAAGTCCTGCAATCATAAACAACAGCATTGAAACTGGCCACCAGCAACAGGTGTCAAAGGGCGAGAAGTTGGAACAATTGAGGCTCGAGTCACTCGTCCAAAGGGGTAGCTCAAGTTTGGGTTCTCGTCTAATTCCGCCAACAACAATTAGAACCAAGAGTACAGCGCAACAAACGGGAGCGAGTGGAAAGTATGACAGAAAATTAGAGCAGCAACAAAACGACGAAGCCTTTGGATCCGAGGATCCCATCAAGAGTTATATCAAGTCGGTGAAATTAGAGCAACGCATTCTTGGAAGTAAATTAATTGATAAGAAACAACAAGCAACAAGTGTGAATAACATAGCAAGTAGAAATATGAACCGCATCTCCTCCTCGGCAAGTCACTCGGCGTTAAACAATATGGCGGCGGGCGCCGCAGCCGCCGAGCGCCAAGCTCGAGTTTCAATGAGGAAGCAGATGAACGCGCAACGAGCTTCGAGGGAAACCTCGTCTCGCTTGCCACCGGAAGTGGCAGCGGCAACGTCAAACTCAAGCAACAACAACAACATCAACCAGCAAAACCAAACTGAAATTTGGAATTCAATAGACGATTTGTTTTGGGTAAGTAGCAACTATGCTCTTTTCTTTTTCCCTTAATCCTCTTTCATGATCATTGAACCGGGAGAAACACCCACACCTGTTTGATTACCTGCACTAGCTTGGGTGTAGGGAGATAGATAATCAATATCAACATTGAATTTGGCTATCAACTCTGTTTTGTTGTTTAGTTTGTTGAGAAACTCAACGACTGAATCACTAGCCATGGCAAGTCTTGCCACAATTTCAGTGGTCAGCTTAAGAGTTATAATGATGGGAATGGTGAGTGGAGCGAGTAATTTTTTGATTGATTAGCCGAAATTTCGGAAGTCGATCCAATAGAGATGACGGTTGGGCTCAAATCCTCGTCGCCGTAATCGTTTTTGAACTTGACTACTCCCACTGCATTAGTTTCATATTTACCTGCCATAACTTTGATCAGCAAAAGCATACAAGGGCGAGAAAAAATGCAAATAGTTGCGCCCTCCACGAGTCTGCAGTTAGCGCGATTATTCGATGGCAAATTTGAGTCACCATTCGATGATCAGATGATCGTCGGAGCAAAAGGGCAAATAAGAAACTAAAAACTAGAGCTTGTCTTCTGAGCAACAGGTTTTCCGGTTTGTGGACTCAGTAAACGCGCGTCGGCCGGAAGTCGGTAGCAGGCGAGACCACTTGTTGATATCAATCAATCTGATCTCATCACTGTGTTACTAGTCTCCAGCTTTCAAGTTGATCCAAGTAGTCACCGACCGCTAGTTGTAATGATTGACTTGAAAGCCGCGAATGGAAAACGGAAGCTACCTGATACTACCACAACCACTGCCGTTGTAGCTTGTATATCTGTCCATTAACTTGGCCGGGAGTTTTGTCGAGCATCGAGATCAAGTGCAAGTAATGCGATTCCAATCTGCCTCTGAGCTTGATAAGCTCAGTTAGCTTACTACTTGTCTTTTCCTATAAATTCTAGCCTGTGGTTTTTGTTTACGATTTGCCTCCATTTGCAAGGCGCCCATGTGTTGCGGTCAGTGGGTGCCGCAATCAAGTCATCGGTTGCGCTGAATTTGCTCTTTTTTCCTTGCTTTGCTGTTGTTGGTTTCAACTATCATAATATGAGCGGCAGTTGCGCCTTGCAATGGCAGCAGATGGACACTCGCAACTTGGTCACTCTTCGTCATCGTAGTCATAATTTTGGTCGTGCTCGAGGACGAGAGAAAAGTCGTGCACAGGAAAGCAAACGGGAAAGTTGCGCAAGACACCGCGAGTAACTTCAAAGGCTGACGCCAACCTGAGAGCCGGCCACCACTTGTTGATATCTCGAGCGGACCGTTGCCATCAGCAGCTCATCATTGGATCAATCTCATGATTTTTTCCTTGAACATCGTGCTCTCTGTCTTGTCCAAGTGAACGCAAAACCAATTCAGTGTTACTCGCTCGCATGGCATTGAGTTGCAGTGTTGAGTTGCGGTAGCGAACCAGATGAGCAAACACAATTTGCCCGACGGAACGGAAGCCAAAGTCAATCGATTGATCCATTGGTTGGTTGGTTGGTTGGTCGGTCGGTCGGTCGGTCGGTCGGTCGGTCGTATGGTTGACTTTGGCGCACGGTGAATGAATGGACAAACAAATAAATGAACCGATAGATGGGTGATCGCAACAGGAAGCAGCTGCCGCTTGTTGCGGTGCGCTTGTGTCTTTTTGTTCACGTAGGTAGTAGCTGTAGCTTGTTGCGGTCGAGATGGCAAATTCAATTGGCCTTGTCGGCTCGTCGTTGTCATCATTCAATTCAATTTGATTGCAGTCTCCTCCATCGATGAGGTAACTTGGATCTAAAAGGCGATCACCACAATGACGACGACCACGACGACAAGAGAAATGTTTGCAAAAAGTCTGCTGGGTTTTTTTGCGACTCCAGTTGCTAGTCAGCTGAGGTGCGAGCAAAAAACAGTCGGCCACTTGAATGTCAGGCAAGTGGAGCGGTTTTCTGTGTTGCTATGGCTAACAAGCCACCAGGAATCCAGTACCTCGACTGCAACAATTAATAGTTGCTCATGCAAACGCACCCAGCGCGAACAAGCGAGCAGCAGCCGGATCCATTTAAATAAAGAAACAGGAAGAGCAGCGGCATCGGCCACATCAACAGGTGAGCGCGGCTTTCTGTTTAGTCAAAGTCACTCTATTGCGAGTTTGACTCGCCGACCTGGAGCCGGCAGTCGTGGCGCCAACACCATTATCGTGGTCCACGTTTTTGTTGTTGTGATTGATCTCAATTCATCATCAAGCTTGACTTTGGTTGCGTTGCTCTTGTTGTCTTTGTGTCCGTTGTGCGCGTCATGGTTGCGCAACCTCCCATTGGGCTTGGCGCCGTTTAGCTTTGGCTCCTCAATTTCCGTTGTAACTTCACCGTCGTCGTCGTTGTTTCCCATTGACTACCACGACGAAGACAACCAACTGCTACATTGACTTTCACTCCACTCAACTCCACTCCACTACGCTCCGTTTCACATAACGGACTTTGAAGAGGAAAAAGATGTACCAAGCGAGGCAATTGGTAGATCACGAGAGCGAAAGAGGAGAGTTAGATGCTAACTGGCTAACCAAATAAGCCTAGCATCAACAGGTTGTGGTTGAGTCACTTGGCTAGCCAGCGTTGCTAGTCCCACCTTCTCCATTGCAATTCAATGGAGATTTTGCGAGAACGATAAGTCTGTCCGGTTAGTTTGTTGTTACATTGTAAATAGTTGTACATAAATGTGCATAGAATTTAAACTAAAAAACAACAAAATAACTCGAGCCAAAGATTCAATTCAAATTCAATTGGCGCTTTAAGTAAACACTCGTTGCAAGCAACTTGGTTCTACAAAGAGAGAAAGAAGACCACTTGGGCTGCGCGCACCCATCGCATTAAAGCGGCACACTAGCGGTGGAAGTGGAACTCACCTGTGTGCGAGCAAGCAACAGGTGAGTTGCACAAACGAAGCACACGCTACGACAATCGTGCGCCAATACGATTAAAGGTGAAAAGGCGCACTGACATTTTCTCGTGGTCAGCGATTCTTTTGAAAAGCAGCAACAACAACAACGATGACGATGATGATGATGATTTCAACTCAGATTAGTGGCTTTTGGCGCCACCGCCTCTGCCTTTGCGCAGATTTAGATCAACATGAAGTTGGCGGTGGCGCCGGAACCCTAAACTTTGAAACTCTTTGCGGTTATTGTGGTGGTATATGAGACTTGTTAAAAAGCTGCGGCCACTTCGCCTTTGTCTAGTTGCTCATTCAAGTCTGGCTCACAACCAAATGACGAAGTCCACTTCAATGTTGATTACCACTGAGGCTTACGCCCATCATAATCTAGCTGCCCGACGAATCGTTGGTATATCTAAATATTCGTATACAATAATCGGCGGCAACTCAATGGAATGAGAGTCACTCGTTCAGTTGGTTGGTCGGTTGGTTGGAATTGAAGCACGAAATACGAAGAGCGCGAGCAAACTGATCGTTCAGGTTGCTTGTGTAACGCCAAATCACGACGAGCGAGCCAAAGAACGAACGATCTTTAGAATGAACGAGCAACCCTTTTCTTTTCTCTACTTTACCCGTCCCCCGGGGGAGCCCATCAACAAGTGTTAGTGATGTTTTTTGTTTGCTTAGGAACGTCAAAGTCGAATCAAATTTTAGCTGGCCGCTCGTGAGAGAGTAGCCGCGACGGTAGCGGACACTAACTAGCGCAACTCGCGATTGGTTTTGATTTCTATTTTTAATTTGCGCGCCCAAAGCCCAACCTTCAGTGTGTTGGGAGAGTGAGAGAGAAAATGGAATAGAAAGTGACACTCTAAGAAAACGACTCTATTGTTGTTGTTGTTGTTGTTGTTGTTGTTGTTGTTGTTGTTGTTGTTGTTGTTACTATTACCATTGCCTCTCCCCGTTTCTCTTGCTGTGACTACTGGACTTTCCTAGAAACTGAAGAAGCTAGAGCCGCCGATTGTTCTCTTGATTTGTCTCAGGTAAATGGACAGACTCATAGCTTATCTCACTCTCTTCTTTGGTTATTTAAACCAACCAACCAACATACTATCTAACCAGAAACCAAATTCGACTCGTCGGTTAGCTGAAGCTGGAACTAGAGCAGCCTCGGGTGCCGGCTCTCGCGCTGCGTGCAACACACACTGCTCGTCCAATCACCTTGACTTTTGTTATATCTTCCTCTCTCTCTCGCGCGCGCTACAACTACCTGTTGCCCGCCCATCCGCTCGCTTGTATTGCGCAACCAACAGGCGGCCTAACTGTGCAATTGAGTTTTGAGCAGCGCAAACTAAAGAGAAAGCGAATGTGTCGTTGTTAAATTTGAGCAGCAAGAGATTTGAGCACGAGGAGAAAGATATAAAGAAAGAAAGTCAAGTTTAGTTTTGTGGTCAACGGGAGGTTTCTGTTCGGTTGTTGATATTATAACAACGGCGTCGACAACGGCTGCGATGTCTAGAATTAAACTTGGCGACGAATGGAGAAGTCAAATTGGACGACCAATTTGACTGCTCAACTCTGACACACCAACCAAGAGGAAACGAATTGGACTAGTACACGAGATCCTTCGCTCAATTAGTCTCTTTTTAACTCAATCGTAGCGCCGATTGGGTAACTCTAGTCACGTCTGCTTCTATTTCCTTCTCGACATTCATTCAATGTCTCGAGGCGCTGGGAAAAAAGGAACGAACGATTGATCGAAGGGAGAGACTCCAATGGAGGTTAATGGGGAATTGTTGCAATAGTAATTTGATGGACAGTTGCACCGTAAGCCACTGATGATTCTGAATATCTGCCAAGAGGCAGAGAGGAAGCGAGAGTTAGTAGATGAAAAAACTCCCAACTTCAAATGCTCAAGTCTCGGCAAGGACTCCACCTTCCGGTTAAGGCGAGCCTGTGGGAATCTTGGCAATCGGAGTGGTTTTGTCGAGCACACAGAAGGCTGACTTGCATAGCGTCTCACAGCTCTCTTGCTGTTTTGTGTATTAAGTAAACTTGAGCAAGTAATGATAAGCCAACTGGGATGATGAGCAGCCCAAGTGTACACAGCTGCACTCCGACGAACAGGTGGCGGCGATGAGCAACAGTAACGGCGACAACGCGCGAAGTTCTCACACACTCACCTGTTGCGTCTTGCGCGTATCAAGTGCCTCCAATGACACAGGCTCCCTCCCAGCTTAGCTCTTTCTAATGGCGACGATAATAATAATAATAATAATAACAATTGCACTTGCCCAATGTACTTTTTATGCCAAATCTCTCCCGCTTTACCCTCTCTTCAACTGGTACCATTGGTGTGCAAAGTTTGCTGTTGGTAGAAACTCTAGCAAAGATAGTGGTGATACTGGTGGAAGTAGGAGCGGCAAGACGGTGAGATTCTCACCTTGATAATGGCCAACTATCCAATCAGATGATTATGCAAACTGTTAACAACTGCGGCCAGAGTGATAGTTAACCTTAAACTCGTTCGCTTTGCATTAGCTTACTCATCTTGACTCCATGGCTCAATTCAAAGTGAAGTGAGTTGAACTCTCTCTCTCTCTCTCTCACTCCATCTCTATCACTTTCTCATTCTCCAAGAGAGACTTTTCAACGGAAGTCTGCTGATATCTGCGAGTTTGACCAGAGAAAGAGAGAAAAAGTAGGGGATGATTTCTGGAGCAATTCAAGAGAATGGAGAGTTCTAAAGAAAAGAGTGACCGATGCACATCCACTGAACTCAATTCCACCTGTTGAATGGAATCTCATTCTCTGTCTCTATTGTGGTTTCAGTTGAAGCATCAACTTTTATTTTGCACCGGCATTTTTACAACATAATTTTAGCTTGATGTTTGCAATGTTTATGATACAGAAATATCGATAGTAATAATAATGATAGTATTAGTATTGGTAGTGGTGGTAATATTCCTAGTAATTTTTGAGATGATGACTCGAGTTACAGTTTGAGTTGCCAGTTGCAAACTCAAAAGTATAAACTATGAATTTAGGCATCAGATTTGAGTGTGTGGTATTTATGTCGAAATTCTCGCCCGAATCATAACAACTTTGCCAGCCATAAGCGATTGCCTACCTGTCTTTTTTCTCCCCCATCTCTCCGTGTTTACACCTAATAATTACACTGCTCTTTTGTTTCACATAGAACATCATCTCTTCCTAGATGCCTCCCGTTCAGACCGTCAATCTGAATCCAGACCGATCAAAGTTTAGAGAGTATCGAGTGCAACAGACTGGCCAGCTAACAGACGACTTTGCTATCACTTAGACTTCGGCCCGAACCAATGCTACTGGCGCTACTAACGCTTCCCTGCGCCGAGCTTAGGCACAATCGGCGCTCGTACGTGGACATCGAGTATCCGATTCCCTGGAGAAACAAGCGTAGTGCTTGGCAAACTTTCTCGGGTTTCTCCTCGAGCACAAGCAATTGGTCCGTTTTAATCAAAGTGGCTTGCAGCGGGTTCAGCAGAGACATTAGCTTAAACGAACGCTCGCTGTGCATTTGAACATTGGAGCACATTATTAGCGTCTGGCAGGTGAAGGTTCGCTTGACTTTGGTGCCCGCAACGAGGGCATTCGTTTGATTGTGATGCTGTTGTTGCTGGTTTGTATGTTGATGTCCACTAAGCGATTGGTTTTGTGTCGCAAATGCCGCCGAGTTGCCGCTACTCTGGCTCGTTGAATCGCCGACCGGGCTTTGTCCGTAGCCGGAAGAGGGAGGCGCCACGCCCACAAAGGCAGTATAAATCGAGGTGCCGAGAGCGGCCGCAGCGGCGGCAGCATGAGCCGCGGCACCGCAATCCTTGCGCAAATTCAACGTCTTCCGCTTGACGAAACTCTGTGCAAAGAGCCACAGGTTGTGCGAGTTTAGTTGGGAAAAGTATTGCTTGTAAACGGATTGCATATAGGCCGATCGTTGGCGCTCACTTGAGAAGCTCGCCAGGTAGCTTGCCGTTAGACCAACGCTATTGCTCCGCTTCCTCCTTTGTGCGCAAGCTACATTACTTGCCGTTGATTGAATCAATGAATCGTGAGATTTACTCGAGTGACGCGATCCATTGGATCGCCTCTCCTCCAGATCGGCGGCCGCCGCCTGGCCCAACAATTCCAAGGCCGCCTGTTTTGCTGCCACCTGTCTCCTGTTTGGCGAGTCGCCGCCTTCACCGGAAGTCGAGCCACCGTCGGCAGAGGGGCGACGGTAGCGCTGCAGGGTGGTGGAGCCAAAGTGGTGGTGCATCAGGTACTCGAGCGGCGGGCGTTTTGTTTTCGAACTTCCGGTTCCGGATGAACTCAGTGAATCGTATGAGGTCGCGGAATCCTGACTCTTGTTGCTTCCTCTACTGGTGATTCTAGCCAACCCTTTGCCACTGCCGCCGCCGCCACCACCACCACCACCACTTAAGGATGTTTCCGATTTTCGGGCATCACTACCACTGGCGTCGGCGTCGCTCGTGGACCCACCAACTGGTCGGTTGGTGAACGACTGAGTGCGTTTCATACTTCCGCTGCTCGACTGGTCGCGCTGGTGGTGGTGGTGGTGGTTTAAATTCAACCGGAAGTTGCGCGAAAGTATGAGGCGGCGCAGCCGCGAGGTCGGGTGGTGCGCTGGACTCTCGCGCACCGAGTTACTTCCGATTGATGGGCTCGATAGTAATTGCAAATCCTCTGTTGATTTATTGCTGCTCGTCTCGGCGGCCACCTGTTTTCCATCACGACTAGCTGGCTCACTTGAAACTGGACTCGAGCTTCCCACTCGCTGGTGGTTCTGTTGCTGTGACCCCGAGCCACCACCACCTGTTCCGATGTGGGCCGCGTTGAGCAACTTCCGAAACCCGCTGGTGGCGCTCGAACTCTGCTGATGCTGGACCTTAGCATGGGCACTAGCACTCGAGGGCGAGCTGGGGCCACTTGTTAGATTGGAGTGAGCGGTTGGCGGCGGCTGCGGCTCGTTGATGTGGTGATTGCTCGCAATGGCGCTCATTTTAAAATAAAGCCACTCGCCTATGGAGCAACTGGATATAATTGGATTTATCAAGAACAATCCGTGCACCAAATCGGGCCGCTGCAAGGCCAACACGCTGACAATATGCGCGCCAGCTCCCACGGCCAATGCCACGAATGATCTAACACGAAGTTGGGTGCAAATGTCCACTATACACTCGGCCATTTGCTCCATCGTTGGGTACCTAAAATTGTCGGGCAAATTACCTGACGCGTTATTTGGTGATTCCTGGCCAATAAAGTTGACGTGAATCATGGTAAATGTTTGCATCATCAACCTAACCTCTTCGCACTCGCAGAAGGAGGCAAATTGAAGCTCACTATTGAGGCCCAAATCGTGGAATGTCATTATTATTGGACGTGAAGAGGTGGCCGCCGCCGACGACGATTGTACGCTTGCACCTGAACCCGAGAGATCTTGTGCTCTTGATTGCGCATTTGCCACTTGATCCAAATGGTGGTGGTGGTGGTGGTTGTGGTTTAGGTGAACCCCTTGCTTAACCACAAGCATGTCACCATATTGAGTGATGATCTTGAATGACTGGGTGCAGATTTGAACTTCTCTTGGCTTGTTGGGTGCGGTTGGAGTTGGCGTTGACGCTGATGTTGATGTTGCGGCTCCCTGGCTTGAGGAACTTCCGGTCGCTGAAGTCGAGGTGCCAGTCACAACTTTCGCCGAAGCGGTCGCTGCTGCTGCTGCTACTGCTGCTGCCGCTCTGCCTCTACCTGTCGCTGGACTTGAGTGCTGACTAGTCATTGTAATATATGAAGTGGGAGTTCATTAAAGACACACGGCACCAACGCCAAGAGACGGGATAGAAGATTGATTTTCTAGAACTAGAGCAAATTTTTCGTTGTTTTACTGTTGCAATTGTTGTTAGAATTATAACATAGTAAAACAAACAACATTCGACACACAGACTTAGGCAACGAGTAGAGTGGACAACAACTGGAACGGTAACTGAACCTGACGCAATATTTCGGCCCTTCGGCTAGAAACGCTCCGAGTGAGGCTCCAACTGCCGAGCGCCAAGCGATAGTTTGTCGCCTGCCAAATGGCCAAGTAGTCGCCACTTTTTGTTTGCTCTCACCTGCTCCAAAACGATCCTCAAATGCCACGCGCACGTTTACCTAAACTCTAGATAGATCTCAGGTAGACGCATAGGCGACAGCATTAGCGCAATCGATTCCTCCACTGTCACCACGACTATTTGCGCCGACCAACACCGCAACCTGCCGGGTATCCATAACAACCGAAAAGTGGGGATAATCGACGAGCAGCAGCAGTAGCGGCTGCGGCTGCAGTGGCACTCAATTACTGGTAATATCATTGTTATTGTTACGATGAATGTCACTGTCGATTGCCGATTGTCCCGTCGATTGCGAGCCAGCCAATGGGCTTCAGCCACTCACCTACACGCGCCCGCTTTTGTACTCCTCTACAAAAAGGAGGACACAATGACAGCAAGAGAGGCAAACATCAATTTTTGTAGTCGAGTTCGTTGCTCGCGCAAATACCGCTAAATTGGTCTCTGAATAAACGAGCCTCGGTTGGTCCGTCACGGCGCTTGTGATATACATGTGCAGTGGAGTGGCACATGGTACAGGTGGAGGTCGATCTCTCGAGACGACGAAGGCGACGACTTCGAATGCACATTAAGCAGTTGGGCAACCAAACACGCATTCGACTTTTCCCTTCCACCTGAAGCGAGAGCAGAAGAATCGCGTGCGCGCCCCTCTCTCTCACACACACACACAGAGAATAGAATAAAACAAAAGAAAACAACACAACTGGCCACTCGGCCACTTGTTTTGTCGTTTACAACAGTCGCTTCCGGCTTTCGTTTAGTGGAATTGATAATAATAATAATAATAATAATAATAAATAATAATAATGATAACAGTAACAACGATCATAACAAGAGCAACACGACCGTTAGCGAGGAGACCCCTGAATTGGGGTTAATGTTTGAATTTTTGACTCAAAAGCAACAGCAGCAGCAACAATAGTAACGACAAAGACGATGGCGAGCTCGTCATGTAGTTGGAAAAGCATGCAAAACTCTTTCTATCCCAAAGTAACATCTCATGATTTCAAAAAGACGATCCGTGTAAATCTAATGTACCAACCATTATTTAGTTGAAACCAAATAAAAGTGATTTTAAACGATCCACTTAGTGAAGGAGAAATTATTTGCCACTGAATTGGCTCAAAAATTGCTGTTGCTGCTGCCGCTGCTCACAAATTACATTACCTCAAAAGATTGTGCGAGGAGTACAAGAAAGAGGTTGAGAGACAACCTTGAGTGTCGCCAGCGCGTCGGTTGGTTTTGACTGGATGGGCGCACTCATTCCTCCCGTGCTAAACTCACCTGCTGCTCCCACTTTGACCGGCACAAAATCAGCTGGACACTCGGCTCACTCCACCAAGACGCCCATTGCTCTTTTGCTCGTAGCTTGCCAAACAACGCCAGCTCGACGGCAAGTTTCAATGCCCGCCGGCTGCTCGCTCGCTCGCAAACTCAGTCGTCGAGTCATCTGGCCCACAAAGTGATCAGAGCCATCAGAGCAGCCACGACAGCGGTCGCCGCATTAACAGAGCTCACTGCTCACCTCGCCGCTGGCCATTTAGCGCGAGCAAATGCCGCCGCCGCCGCTGCTGCTATGGGATCATTTTGCCGGCTACACCTGTAAGTCGGTAGGCACACAGGTAAGCGAGCTGGCAAATTGATTGCCAGCTCGTTGTTATCCCCCTTGTTGCTGGCGTTATTTTCAAATTTGTCTTCGCCTCCCTCTCCCTCCCTTTTTCTGTCTCGCTTCTACTCGGACTGCTACCTGTTGTCGACGTTGTCGTTGTCGTTGTCGTTGTTGTTGTCGCAGCGAGCGGCAATCCGATTGGCCGCTTCTCTCGAATTCTACTCCAACCTCCAGTTCAAGTTTGAGCTGTCAATTGGCGCTCATGTTGTTATCTGCAATTTGCCCAATGGATTGGTAGAGCAAAATGAGAAATATACGCAAACTTGGCTATCATGAAGGTCAACCAGAGCGACTGGAGGAAACCAATTGGATAGGATTGGAGGAGGAGGAGAGAGGAGAGGAGAGGAGAGGAGAGCGAAGGAGAGAGGAAGTTATGTTTTCAATTTGATACTCGCTGCCGGCTTCGCCGCCGTCGTCGTCGTCTTAAGCAGGACGACGATTAATCCTAATTGCGTCAATTCGGCGCTTATAATGCTCACCGAGTTAATTTATAAACTGCGACTAATATAAACTAAAGGAGCCCCTTGGCTTTAGAGTCAATGACTCAAATCAATGAGCTGGAATTCACCTGTTCGCAATGCAACCGAAACTCGCCACTTGTTTGCGCTAACCTCGCATTCCATTCCAACGGAATCGGCATTGGGATTGGGCTTGGATTGGAGTTTGGATCAGAAACAGAAACAGAATCAAGGGGGAAATTTCAATTGAACTCAACACAACTGGTAGGTCCGTCCTTCTTTTTGCCGTTCTCTATTTTAGCCATCAAATCGATGGAGGTGCCACTTTGAGTCTCACAGGAAAGCCAACAATCAGAGTAACGCCAAAACGCGTTCAAGGTATCGGAGCTCCCGTAACCCAATTAAGCACCTCTCTAGTCTGGTTTACGTTTAAGCTAGAGTATCGATTTCCTGTTCTTTGTCTTCGTTGGTCTTGTCAACGAGTCAACAAGTTCGAAAGGCGAGTCTAGTAGTTGATCTCTGTGAAATGCAAAAGGCGAGTTTGTGGCGAGAAAATTTGTTGCCATTTCCAGTCAATTTTATGCACAAAATTATCGACTTGCCAACAGAGGAATCTCTGGGTGCCACTTCGTGATTTGATTGATCCTGTTTGGGTTTTAGGTTTTTTTTTCAGATTGAAACAGCAACAGAACGACCTGTAGCCAACAAGTCAATCGCATTCAGCCCATTTGTTGCCTGCTCTAGGCGGAGCAACTCGCTGCTCATACTTACTAGCGGCGCTTATCGATTCAATCGTCGGATTGCTATTCTCGATGTCACCGTTACTCGTTTGAATTCCAAACGAGAGGCCCTGGAACTAAATCCAAAAATAACAACACGCGCAATAGACAGCCAGCAGAAAAAAATTTACCACTTCTGCCCGCTGGCCGAAGTGGTAAATTTAAATCAGATAGAGACGTCGGCCACTCTACCTGGGCGCGCCCAGAACTCTCGTTGTCGAGCTGTCGCTCTTACTTAGGCGTTAAACAAGTCGTAAATTGAGCCAATTTGTCTCTCGCTCTCCTGCCTCATCTCACCGGTCGCCTGTTGGCGGGCTAGCTAGCTGGCCGACCGACCCAACGACCGGCCACCAACTCAGCGAGCTGGTAGGTGAGCATCGAACATTGAACACCAGCAACAGCAACAAGTCGATTGCTCATTCCAACTCATTGACGTCGCCCATCGATCTGACAAACCAACCAAGCCCTAGAAATTTTACAAATTTAAACCACAAAAGTGGAATTCTTTCACTAGTCCACTCTTGTTGCTCATAGCTTTTGCTAAACTCCCGACTTGACTCCACTTGACTTGACATCTCAAGTCAAGTGGCAGCCAGGGAGCGGAGCATGTTGTTATTATATCATAATTATTATTATTATCACTACTACTACTATTATTACTATTATTGTTATTATCATCATCTCCAATGAACTCGAGATTTCGAGTGCATATGCTGACAGCGATAACGACAACCACAGGTGGTTCAAAGTGTTTCGCAAGTGGAGTGACAAACCGCGTTGGCGGCTGGCGACACTTTCCTTCTCCCGGCCACCCAAAGTAAAAAATTGAATAGCCTTCTTTGGCCCAAACACTAAGCGCCACTAAAATCGCACCACCACGACCACCACCAACAACAACAAACACATTATTATCTGCTTGCATAACGGAAAAAGGTAGAGTCAAGTTAAGCGATAAAAAGTAGGCCACTTTGTTGGTCGACTCGTAGCCACTTGTTGAGTTAGCAAGGGAGCAACTTAGAACGAGGCGCTGACTGACTTACGAGAATACAGACGAGAATAATAACAACATAATAATGGGGAATAGATGCTAATCTCACTAGCAGGTAGCTGGGCAGTCCAATTGGAGGAGGGAATTTGATTTGAAAATGAAGCCAGTGGTTCGGTGGGCTCATGGATCTTGACAAGTCCGAGATCAAGATCAACTGGAGGCTGAGAAAGTTTCATGTCTCGATTGAGCTGGACTTGGGGCTGGAGCTAAAAATCGAACTCTTGAATGGTGCTCGCTCTCGGTGTGACCATTGGCCAGCGCCAGCAAACGAGCCACCTGATCCTTATCAACCATTGAGTCGTCGTAGTCTTGTTTAGTCAGCCATAGCCAGCCAGCCAGCCAGCCGGTCAATCGACCATTCCGTTGCAGTAGCAGCAACTCGTGCAGCTTTTGTTGTTGTCGCAATGTTAAGTAATATTGCGACGAAGGCTAGTGGTCGCCCTGATTAGTTTTCCCCCTCCTTCTCTAGTTTGATCAACCAATAGCTCGCGTTTTATATTGGGAGCGTGAGAACTAAGCAGAAAAGAAAGAACAGCCTAGACAACAGGTGGGCCAAGTGTTGGCGCAAAACTCATCGCAGTCGTCATCAATGGGAGCGAGCGAACGAGTTACATGCACACAGGATATGAGCCATGTAAACCAACTGTTCCATGTTGATGTCTGGCATTGGGTTTGCCTCTATCCAACAACAGAACCAATTGATTGTATCAACCTACCTACCTGCCTGCCTATCTATCGGCCGTGTTCAGTGAACTAACCGAATAATCAACTCGGCGGCCACTTGTTTTGTCTCCTACTTGGCAGCTCAGTAGCTGGCTGCTTACGCTCAAGTTTCTTTTCTATTGTTGCACTCAGAAAACAAAAACATAAATAACAACAGTAGCAATCACCTGACGATGATTATCATGATCATCATTAGGTGGTTGCATCAACATCGTTTTGCTAGCTACTACTTTTGTTTGCACTAAGTAACTCAGAGAATCTCAATGCTCTACTGAAGGTTAGCCAGCTGAAGGAAGGTATAACAGAGAGAAACGACTGGCCGTTTGGCCGGTAGACAGCTAATTGCGGCACGAGCAACAAATGGAAGCCAAAGGATTGAGAAGTGCTCAACCCAATGCGTTGCAACTCAATCTGGTGGACAGGTTGCCTTTGCTGTTGCTGCTAATGAATGAACTCGAGTCAAGTTCATGGGAATCCCAGTGGATGCCATCTCAGGCAACGGACGTCAGATCTTTTGCCTCATGTCCCACAGAGCATTTCTAGAATCGAGCGTTCGGTCTTACCAAGTAGGTGACGACTCGCGAGAGATTCTAATGGACTTGTAATGATCATAGTGATGATAATGGTTGATGATACGACGACGACGACGACAACAACGACCAGCTACTCAGTGCTTCCTCTCCCATTCGCAACCCTTGCTTGCTTGACCGCTCAAACGACCTGTTGATTGCTTCCGATTGGTTAGAGTCTAGTTGATTCGCGCCCATCGGTTCGCACTTGTAAAACTTGCTAATCCCTTTGGACAAGTGCAACTCTCTTTGAGCGGCCACTTGCAAATCTTCATGCTGCCAGCATCCGCGAGCTCCAATCAGCCGACCGCATCGATATCCCCAGCCGACCGGTTAACTGGCAGACTATCTAACTGATTTGTCGGCTTAGTCGAGGTGCCAAGAACACTAGCAAAGTGGATGGGAGCAGGAGGTAATCTGACACCTGAGCGAGTTCACGTTGCGCAATGTTGAGCGCCAAAGAGTTCACGCGTGCAATCGATATTAACCGAGCGTAAGATTCAATCAGTCGATCCAATGAAAGAGAGGGAGAGAAAAAACTCGATGCTCACTTACTATTATTGACTGCCCGCTTGGTTTGCAAGTTAACCTGTATAATTATTAACCCTTTCTCTCGTTGCTAACTTTGTAACGTGCGAGCGCCCACCAGTTGCGCTCTCGCCCAGCGCGCGCAATTGGAAAATTGATTCCGCTCAAAATCAAAGCGAGAAATACGAGCCGACCGACTGAATCTGCAGTGGGGGCGGCGGCGGCGACGACGACGACGTCACTTGCAATTTCCTCCACTGAACTCATTTGCACGCGCCACCGCTAATCAGGGCAACCTGTTGCGCTTGGCACACTTGTTAGCGCGAGCAAAACTCTGGACAACCGTGTATCTGTGAGTGGATGCTGGCCATTGCGAATGGGCAGCCACTGCCCATTTGCACGCCTTGCGCGAAACCGAGTGAGAGAAGGACTTGGATCTCGTATTGCATGAATGTTTCGTTGATCGGAATGTGATTCCACGAATTTGCTCTCTTTACCTGAAGAGGCAAAGCGACACGAGAACGTATAGTAAGCTAGTTTCTTACGATTTGGATAATCAAATTCAATTCTGCTCGTGTAAATATCTCCTCTTGTTGCCACTTCTTTTATCATGATTATTAGTAGTTTAACTGGACGACAAAGAACAAACAACTAACAAATTTCTCCCATGAGCTCGCGAAATATGCGAGGAGAATCAGAGAAAGAGTGAGAGAGAATGGCTTTTGTTTTCAATCAACGACGAGGCGATTGTTGGTGTTGCTGTTTGTATTTATATCTATGCCAAGTATCCAACCGCTTGGTTGTTCTTTCCAAACAATCGGATCATCATGTTCGCACTCCATTAGTGCCCTTAGCCGGCTACCTAACTGAATGAGCGAGAGATGCTCATCCAAAAAACACATGCTCACCTGTGCAACACAATCGCGTTGACCCGAGCCATCACCTTTGGTGTGGTGCTATCATCATCGCCATCAAGAGCTATCACCATCATCAGTGATACTCTCTTGCTGCCTTCTTGCGATTGTTCCAAAAAGGGTCTGTTACATTTTGGAATAAGGTGGCTGTTAGCAACAAGTGGGGGCGATAATTCATATTTCCGAAACAGACCAAGATTTTTTGCCCAGTTTCGCCGCCCACTCTCCGCTCTTTGCTCATTATCTTTCACGTCGTCGTCGTCGTCGTCGTCATTGTGGTCGGCGGCGGCGACGTCAGCGTCATGGCCGCTGACCTGACCGCCGACTAGCCGCTTAAAACCTCAGAGCTAAAAGTTTATCGATTTAGATGCCGCAAAAAGCATCGTCGACACCTACGATTTTGGCAGCCATGGTAACTAATCTTCTTGGTGGCTTATAAATCAATATTCTCTTACAAAAACACTTCTTCATCTCTAACCAAACTTCTCTCCTGCCTCTTTCACCTTTTTAAACCTCTCTCAACACTCGCGACCACTTGTTGATCCGAATGGTCAATTACACATACACATATACTTGGCGTTGGCGAAATTTCACCCCATGCCGCAACAACCTGAAATTGAATCCACGATGATGACGACTTGAAAAAAAATAATATTTACAAATAACAGGATCACATGAAGGAGGTTCAAAACAAGTGGAATACGCTGAAGATGAACGACGATATTTGGGCTAAATTAATCTATTTTGAGCAAAACCGGCGCCTGGCTAAAGCCTACGTTAGTGCTCCAGTTTTAACAGTCGACGGATCCACCTGTGGATTGGACGGATTTCGCATTGGCCTTAGTGGAATCGATAACGACTATAGGAATTTAGAATCAATAGCTAGCTTACGCTCGATTGGCCAGGGAATTAAACTTAAGATTGACTCGCAGGGCAATATATTGATTAGAAAGATTTCGCCCCGTTTGTCTGCAAGCTCCACTGGAGCAAACCAATCGTCGTCATCTTCGAGCCAACACTTGGGTTCGTTGGGTTCACGTTGCTCGGTTTACGTTAAAGACTGGCCCTCGACTAGATCGTCATCATCAAACGAGCGGGCCAAGCGAGGGGTTAGAGACGAACAAGAAAACACTTGTACGATTCACGAACTTGGCGACTCGGACGCTTCGTACAAGTTGTTTGATATGCACAAGTTCCGTATGCAACTGGAGAAGAGGAAGCTCATGGGCGACACTTCTATGGATTGGCGCCAATGTGTTTCAATTATAAGCTTTGTCCGCAACCCAAGTTCCACCTCAAACTCTTCCGGCCACTCGACCTCCTCGGCTTCCAATTCTTCATTAGACAATCAAAAGTACAATAGTAACCAAAAGCAGGCGCACCTGTTGAAGGATCCCTGCTGGCTCATGTTGATCAATATAATTGCCATCGATATGCTCAAGAGCTCGATTTGTGATAATCTACCATCGAGTCGGAGTCAGCCGCAGGAACAACAAAGGTCCTCGTCGACTTTATTGAGGGATCATAGGATTTTATCAACAAGCCAGCAGCCGAATCTGGTGGCAACCGGAAGTAGGCCTCAAATTTCAAGTGAGCAACGCAAGGTGTCGACAACCCATTCGATTGCGCCACCAGTGATCAAGTCAGTAAATCAGCATGCGCCACTTAGAACTAGCTCATCTGCTTCCGTTTTGTACAATCCAAATATGAATTCAAACTCCAATCAGCCAATTGAACGGGTTAAAAAGTTGCGCATAAATGTGACGCCAAACTCAAGTGGCATGCAAAATAATATTAGCAGTGGTAGGCAAGTGGAGGTTATGGAAAATGAAAACGAGGACGACAACTACCTAGAGTTTGTCTCATCATCGGGAGCCTCGTCGTCGTCGCCCTACTATCGCAGCTATCAATCGAGCCAACAGTTGCCGACGTCCGCTAGCCAAGCCGCGGGAAACAATGTTATTTACACAACTTTTAATAGTAAATTTATAAATCCTAGAGGGAGGCAACAGATTAGCAGCAACAACAATAACTTGAACTTGGCTTCAGCTCAAAATGAACTAGCCACTAGTGATTACAATTCCGCCTCGAGAAGTAGCCGCAGTCAGCAGGATTATGGCAGGGGAATTTATGCGAGTTCCGGCAGCAACTACCAGGACACACCAACCATCACCAGCACAACAAATGGAGTCCACCTTCAAACTAGACGCTCCGCACTCGGACCTTCAAACTACAACCGGAAGTTGGCCCCTCACTCGCGATTAATGAACTCGTCCACTTTGAGCAGGACAGGTGATCGGAATCCAACTGCGACACCAAATGGAAGCAACAGCAGCAAGCCGATTGGCGGTAGCGGATATAAATTGTCCTCCTCGTCCATTGAATTGGCTGCCGAGCGCAAGATTCCCGTTCACTCGAGTCAAATTAAGATGCACTACGACTCGTTCCATTTGGACGTCAATAGACTGAGCAAGGGAAATTTGCTACCAAATTTGACCAATACTATTAATAGATCGGATAAGCTTACGGCTGCAAGAGATAGTTTCGACGTTTTGAAGCGAAGCTCCTTGTTGCGTAGCAACAACCACAATCAAAGGAAATCAACCATCGACCACAACGAGTGCTCCGCCATTCAAGGATCCACCGAGTTGATGATGAACGATTCGGAAGGTCAAAAGAATAGAATAATCAATCAATCAGACATGCAAAAGATCTCCAGATCCTCAACAGCCTCCAGCTCCTCCTCTGGTTGCATCGACAACGACTACTTCATGTCCCAATCCTCGAGCTCAATGTCCTCGTCCACAACTCAAAGCAACGAGTGTAGCGAGGAAATGTTTAGCCAGCCGGCGAGTAGTAGTGGAATTGTTTGCTCAGGTAACACTAGTGATGAATGCGGCGAGACTGCAACAACTCCGAGTGAAACAACTAAGTTAAACTCACCTGTTGAGGCGCCACCACCAAGTTCCAAGGATCCGCATCGCAGTTTGGAAAGCGCAAAGGGGTCGTCCAAGTCAAACTCAGCCAAAACTTCCGGCTTGAAGTCGCCAACGTCAACTTCAATGACCAATCCGCGAAAGATTAGTAGCAGCAGTAGCAACCTAAGGATCTCGTCGCCGTCGTTGCCCTCGACCACTGCGGCCATGAGCAATCGAGGCTTCAAGATAAAGTCGATTCCGGATGAATATTGCGCCTACTGTCACCAGTCGGCACAACCAACCACCTGTTTGCACAACGACGAGCTTGGAGGAGCGAGTGTTGTCGACTGTCTTGATTGCGCCCAATGCGATTGCCTCCTAACGGTCGGCCAGCACCAGCACCAAAATGAACAGGTGATTCCGTTGTCTCGTCATCGCGACGACGATGCAATGGCCGACTGCGATTGCTACTGCGACTGTGCGATGGGAGCAGGACACGCCAGTGTTGTTGCCACACCAAAAGGCTATTCAAAGATGTCGTCTAAATTATGGAAACTCCCGCGAGCTTACGGAAGCCAAACGGAGATAGCCGCTAGTGAGGAGCCAATCTACGATCTATTGCCAAGTCCGCGGAGATCAAACTCCCGGATGGCCAGTCCTATGAGATCGGCTACAATTGATAGGTCGCATGCAACAAGTGGCAACAGCGGCTCATTGACGAGAAGCAACAGGCGAAACTCGCGTGGCTCTAGCAACCACTTGGCCAGCGTCACGTCGCTTGCTCATATCGGCGAGATCGATTTGGATCGCATTTCACCGGCCCCACTAACTAGCAATGGAATGGGGTTGGAGGGAAAGCAACAACGTGGATGGGGCAACAAGGAAAACTCAACCAGTTGGTTGGAGAGAAGAAAGTATATCAATATTTTGCTACCTAAATTCATGTTTGGATCAAAAAATTCTAAGCAACAAGTGTCACCAACTAACCAAGCTAGTGACCAAACGGATCTGTTTAGAGACCGAGGATATAGGAAGTTTTCTAGCACTCGGCTGAGCCGATCGACACATAAATTGTCGTGAATTGAGTGCTATTATTGCATTATTATTATACACATTAGTTATTAGATAAGAATCTAAAAATATACAAATTTGATCAGACTTAAACTTAGAAATTCATTTAGTGACTAGCAAGTGGGCAAATAACTACTGTAAGATGCACCCACTTGTCCACTTTTGCCACCTGTTGATACATGAGTATATATAGTTGGGGTTTCAAGAACCAAAAAAGAGCATGAACACAAATATGCATACAAACCTAGGCGCCATTTATATTCTAATGATAACCAAAAGATTAAGTTTAATAATATTCCGTTACATGACGGACGTAACTACAACAACAATTTATATTATATTCCACACTTTGAATAAACCTAGTTATTTTGTTCGAAAAGCAGAAGGCGGCTAGGAGGCGGCAGCCGCCGCAAATTGCGTGATGTCATCAACTTTTGCGTATCAATTTGTATCAAAAAATTATCCGTCTCTCTTCGCTAAAAAAGTACATAATATGTCTCACACCTGATACTTTGCAATGGAGTCCATGAGCTGCTTGAACGATCTGGTCAGCTGCTCACTATTGACGTAAGGACTCAATTGTTGCATGAGCTCATCGACCAGCGACACTCTGGCGCTAGAGTTTCTCTTCTTTCTACCGCCATTTTGTGACGTTGAGCTCGGACCAGTTAGGCTGATTGCACCGCCACCTGTTGGTCCAAGTGTTGGCCCGTTGCCACCGGACATTTGATTCATAATAAACAGATAGATGAGAATAAAGGGGGCGCCAACAATAACTGCCCCAATGGCAACTGCAATGGCCGTGCAAATTATCTCCGAAACATCAAATCCCTTGGCCATCAAAGGAAACATCGACGACGAGGAAGTGCCATGACTCGACGAGAAGCCGAGGGGTCCACCGCCACCGATTCCAATGCCGCCGCCTCCGTAGTGACCACCGTAGGGCGCGGAATAGTGGTTGCCAGAGAGTGGGTGCTGCGGATAGCCTCGTATATAGTTGCCCTGATCGAGAGCGCCATAGTAGTTTGCATTGGACAGGTCACCTGTTACATAATTTGCTGCGGCCATTAGGGGAGCCGAGGCGAGATTTGAAGTCAATGGCGTCTGGCCAACGTAAGCTGCTGAATCGCTAGCGGAAACGGAAGCGTAGGTGCCGGTGCCTGTCGCGCTCATCGGACTGTCGTACTGGCGTCCATTCCGTGGACTCTCCTTAATATCTTCCGATTTGTGATTGACTGGTAGTGATTTCGAATCTAAATCTTCGGCCATGACAACCACCACTGCTGCGAGGGCGATACATAAACTTGATATTAGTATCTTGTTGGTCATGGCTACCAATAATCTTGCTCCTCTTTTATTGCTTATCTATCTAAACTTTAACTTGATGCTCAACGGAAAAAACTTCATCACTCTACTACTTGATCTTCACGAATGAAACTAAACTTTGGCTCAACTTCAGTTTGTTCTGAGGGAATTTATGTGATAACTTCATCTACCACAAGGCGAGAGTGAAGCTGCAATTCTATCAAGCTTCCAGGTAAGAAGCGTTGAGATGTTGTGTCGTATACTTTCACTCGACTACCGGTGGTTTAGTGAAAGTGACAAGTGAAAGGGTACAAAGTGAAACCTGTGGGTGCGGATGCAAATTTGAATAGTTAGGTGGACAGAGAGACGGAAATCCCAGCTCACCTGGGATCGTTTGGTTGTAGGGTGGAACCGCAAGAAGAATTCTAGACGGTTAACAGCAGCGATACAAATCGGACAATAGCAAATAGACAAGTGACAGGACAATTGGTATATGGAGTAGAGACGGGACTGTGTGATGTATCACAGTAACATTACATCGTAATTTTTGATTTTATTTTCCTGTTTATCGTCTTCATTAGTGTCGACTTTAAGACTTTATTTGTTATGTAACAATAACAATGGAAGATCAATGAGTAATATATCATCGTGAAGCTGGCTAGAAGGTGCTCTCCCATGCATTTTACAATCCATCAAAATAACATATCTCACTAAAGCATCAAGAGGAATCCTGGTCGCTTCTCATAACCACTTGAGCGAGTTCCTCGAAACCGCAGTTTAGATTTCGCGGAACTGCAACATCGATCAGCTTTGGGTAGGCCAAGTTTAAATTTGCCATCAGCTCGACGAACTCTCGCTTCGACTTGCTTAATCTTGAGTTGAAGTCAATCTCCTCACCTATGGAACTGGCCGTATTGCCGTTGTAATCATGAGCTGGCCAAACCGTGTAGTCACGTGGTAATTGAAACAACTTGTTATGAACACTCTCGTACAATTGCTCCGAGTCTCCGCCTTGGAAATCGGTTCGACCGCATCCTCTAATTAGAAGAGTGTCGCCGGTAAACACGCACCTATTGTCGTGGTCCACAATGCTCATGCATCCGGCCGTGTGGCCCGGGGTATGCAAAAACTCAAGATTAAAGCGGCCAACTCTGATGGTATCCCGATCGCCAACCCTCTTGTCTGCCCTAGCATCTGGATAGTATCTTGATAGAACGCTCACGGCCTTAGAGCCGAGCTTCCGCTTTATCTGAGCATTGCCAGTAATGTGATCGGCATGAATGTGAGTACTCAGTAGGTGGACTCTCTCAAATCCAAACTCGTCTATAAAACTTAGATCTCGCTTCACTTGCTCTTGGACCGTATCAATAAGGACGGCGCAACGATTTTTTATGTCGCCCAATAAGTAGGTGTAGGTGGATGAGTTCTTGTCGAAGAACTGTCTGAAAACTTGGTTCATGGCCATTGTATTCTGTTATGGAGAATATCCAATTTTCTTCATGTCGAAGAGATGGAATAATAAAAGGTTCAATACTAAAGTGAAGTCAGGCGAAGCAGTAAAAGTTTTGAATTGATTCTGGATTAATCTACTATGGTTTGTAACTAGAGTTTGCTGCGCTTTTTGGTGTTGGTGTTGTTGTTGTTGTTGTTGTTTTGGATGCCTCAACTCGAGCTTCTGCTGCAGCTCTTCGAGCTTTTCTACATGTACTTCAAAGCAGTGATTGGTGCGTCGCAGCAGCAGCAGCAGCCGCAGCCACCAACAAAATCAAAATGTGTAGACTCTATGGGCGTCAACAATACACACAAACCCCCAGCGCCCACAATCCACTATCCGTGGCAAGTGCAAGGTCGCCCCCTGGCTCGTTCACTTTGCATGACGCATTTTAATTCCCTTTATCTATTCGCTAATGCAGTTGTTGACTTTTATTTTGCGAATCGCAAAACTTGAATTGGATTTTTTACACGTGTTTCGTAGAGAAATTGTCTCAATTTTTGCCACTTTTTCTCCCGTGCTATTATTTTTTACCAAATCCCGTAGACTTCCACACTAATTCAAAATTAGCACCTGTATGCTCATTTGATCGATTCGCAAATTACACGAGTGTACTGTGCGATAACATGCCTGTTTTCTGTTTTTAATTTTGAATCACACGCCCTCTCGTGACCATCAAATCTTCTCCACAACAAACCATTTGCCGCTCCTACTTATCCGACTTCCCCTTTGGCCCACCACGAGGATCCAGCTTCAAATTTACCTCGCTCTTCACACTCTCTCGTTGGCGGACCACTCGACTTCCGCTGCCCATCTGACCACCAACAACACCACCCAACAACAGGTCGCCACCTGAGGAATAGGAGCGAGCTCGTGGCCAAATTATGGGATTGTCCTCCATAACTGAGGCAAAGTTTCGCCTAACTAACCTGGCCATAGCCACGTGCTCGGCACGAATCTGGTTGCGGCTTATCATCGAGCTAATCTCGTCCTGATCGGCTCTTTCCGCTTCCGCTAGCCAACCTTCAACCTCGTCGGCGTACATCTTCATTGTGAAGGAGAATTTGTTTCTAATTTGTTCAGCCTGATAGATCAAATACCAGGGGCGCCGTTGGCTCACTAGCAACTTGGTGCTTCCAACCATGAGTTGGCTTTTGTTACCACCCTTGCCGCCACCGCCGTTGCCACCTGTGGATGGAGTCGCCACCCTGACCACCTTTTGCTCCTTGCCCAATTTTTTCACCATTTGCTCCACCACAATCTTCTGGTTGGCCATTGAGCTTATCTTTCGGCCTGGCGATTTGCCCAGAAGCGATTGTTTCTCCTCATCCAATTCCCTAGACCTTGCCTCCATCTCTTCCATCTCTCGCTCCATCCGATTGGCAATCTTGTCTAAATGCTTAACACAATTATAAGATCTCAAGTTTACTCGTAGGAAATCCACCTCATCTGATGATAGTGTTACAAAAACAGTGAACAGGTTGGTGTTGTCGCAGTTGTCGCCCATTCGACTTCGATATTGAATATGGAATAGGAACGATTCCAAGATGAAGGCAACAACAATGTTCATAACAATTATGCTGCACAGGTAATAGATGCCAAAGAAGACGCGCGTCCAGTTGGAACCGGAAACGATTGCATAGGCACTCATTGTTGCCAGCCAGTAGGTGTTGCTAGTCATGCTGAATAGTGTAAGGTAACTTGCAATTAAATCTCCAAAATCGTTTAAGTAATATTTAGCCCCCTCGGTGGAGTTATCAAATTTGAATTGACTTTCCAAGGAGGTATTCTTGCAACAATTCCTCAAGTCGTAGTCGCCCAGTAGCTCCATTCCAATGATGGCAAAGAAGTAATACAATATCATGACTACACAAGTCATTCCAACAAATCTCTTGGCCAGAATATAAGTCAACGTCTGCCACATATCCTTGTACCTTCTTTTGAACTCAAATAATCGCATCAATCTCATGACGCGCAACACAATAACCCAACCAAAGGGAGTGTAGCCAAAGTTTCCAACTGTAAGACCAATAATAGAGACCAATAACACAGCCAAGTCGAATCTATTCCACCTATTGCGCCAGTATTCCGAGAAGCCCATCACCATTAATCTGAGTATAGTTTCAACTGAAAAGGTTGCAATAAAGATGTAAGTGGAGAAACTATCCGGTCGAACCTCGTCCATTTCCACCATCAAATCGTTAGGTGCCAGTGTTTCAGTAAAGTTTGTTGCTGCGGCGGCTGCCGTTATATTTGCTGGAGTATCCAGAATCGTTGTGGTCATCATGTATGAAGTTGTGGGCAAATTGAACTTGAATGCCGAGGCCTCGATAAATTGCAGCGCAGCTTGAGCCGCAATCAACAGGTCGATGGTCCAGTCAAAGAATCTGTGAGTCACAAACCTTCTCAAAACATCCATACCTGAGCGACATGAGCTCGACATTAGTTCGCAATCATCGTACCACCTTATTGCTGGATAAACTAAGCGCCACTCCAAGTTAATGTAGTCGTAAATTTGATAAAACTCCTCCAGCGAAATACTTCCGCTTTTGTCCGTGTCTAATGCCTTAAATATTAAGTAGGCATCGAACATGGAACACTTGCGATTTAAATATCTCATTAATCCCATAAATTGCTTGTATTGAATCTTATTTGGCTCCCTCCTACTAACCAACAACTTGAAGGCCTCTTGGCAAGCCTTTCGCCGATGCAACAAAAGTTTGTGAAACTTTTCCTTCTCCTTCCGGGTGAATGTCTCATAAACTGCGGCCATTGTCAAATTGGTGAATAAAAATAGATGAATAATGACAAATAAAACGAAGAACATGGCCGACCACCTGCTCACTGCATACGAGGGCATCATTACATCTGGCAAGCTAGCTGTTGTGGCCAAAATCAACAGGTTTCCCATTGTTCCTGGCATATCTGAGAAGTTGCTATTGTTTGCGGCAAACAAATAGAAGCCAAAGATTGAGAAGACAAACATGAAGAACATGACCAAGGTGAACATGTCAATTATTGGCGGTAGCGATTGAAAAATTTGCCTAACTGCCCTCCGCAATCCATGACAATAATGGTTATCAATCAGAAATATTGGCCTAAATGCTCGTGAGTACCTAGCGTGAATTGAGTGGCGTAAGAATATCACAATAGCCTCGCAATTCATGGTTAACAAAACAATTAACTTGACCACCGTCCTCCCGTGTCTAAAGAATCTCCTTGGTCCCATCCAGCGAAATTTCAATATCAACTCGATGGCAATGATCCCAAGGGCAAACATTTCAATTGCGGCATGTACGGTTGGATTTAGTTGGTAGCCATCAACCGCAGGTGGTTCAAAGAGAGCCAACATGAGAAGGATAACACTAGCCGCCAAATCTAATTGGTAAAAGTATCTATTATGGACTAGGATATACGTTTCAATGGTCGTGTATTGCAAATAGCCATTCTTTTTCCTTCTATCCAGGTAAGAAGACGACATGGATCCATTGGAAAGCTTAGAGCTCGATGACTCATCATGCGGTTTGTTTGCCGGATAATTGTGATGTTGCTGGTTGAGGTGTTGATCTTGAAGACTCGAGGCCGATGGACTTGCATTTGGGTTGTTGCTTATGGCAGTGGTGTTATGACTTTGGTTTGGGTCATCGCTAATAATTGATGTTACTGAAGTGGAACTTCTATTGTTATTGTTACCACCACCACCACTGATTCCCGGATCTATGCTATTATTATTATTATTATTATTACTATTATTAGTGTTGTTACCTAATTGAACCGCCAATTTGGTTGCCCTCTTGCGTGGATGGTTTTCGAACTTGTCATTGTTGAGTCCTTCCTCAATGAATATAGAGGCTTCGTGATAATTTGAACGCCACAAGTTGCTTCTCTGTCGAATCTCCGCAGCAAGCCTGTCGTCAACGCTACTTAGCTGGTTAGGTAACTCATCGTCGGCCAACCCTGAGCTCATTTCTACCTGAGCCTCGGCAAACCAATCGATATGTTGAGGGCACTAATTAGTCCTCAGTGACTTCTGATTAGTAGTAAAATGAACGAAATTTTTGAAAATTTTCTCACTGTTCTGGTTGCAAGTGTCTAAAATTAGTCTACTTGTTTCAGACTAGAGTTTTTTCCCTTTGCTTGGTAGCCAGGCTGGCGAGTATCAATATTTATGACGGGAATTGTTATTGCTTGGTGTGTCTTATCAACTCTAGCCATCTTATCAACTATGTCAACCTGTTCAGTTCACAAGGAGCCAGAGTATTAGCACAAATAGTGGAAAAATTATAATATCGCATAGGCTCGTGCACTCTTTGTTGCTGGTTAATCAGCTGTCAATGGATTCTAACCAACAAAAATCGTAATGTTAGTGCATCTAGTAACAGGTAAAGGTTGTGTCTAATAAAGTTTTATGCACTTGATCAAAGACAACTATAGCTCGAGTGTACCTGAATATTTTTAAAAACTGAAAAGCTAATGTCATAGGGGCAAATCTAACGCCATGTATAGGTACAGTTGTAGTAGAAACAAGTCTTTGTGTAATCTCAGAAACTTTCTCATGTTTGTATCAATTTATCTCAATGATGTATCTCAAAGAAAGAGCAAATTTTGAAACTATATCAAGGACGTAGGGTTGGAGAAAAATATGATATTATAAATAATAATGAATATAATAACTATAATAAAAACAGATAAGATGAACTTCTCTAATTGGATAACAAAAGGTCCAACAATCAGAAGGCTAACCTGCTTAAAATAAGTGCTCGCTTCCCCTCATTTTCTCTGCTAGTCCTTCTAATCGCTCGATGCAAACCATAGTAGATAGCATTGACAGTTACACTCATCATAACAGTAAAACTGTTTTGGGTACAAGATCAAGATACTGATATATCGCCCAAGTTGCACAAATTTATTTAACAACCAACTGTATCTCCTCCGTTTATCGATCGCTCAAATCCTCTGTCTACATGTATGTACTGATGTAGATTGCAGAAGTCGAGCTAATAACGGAAATTCTTTCTAACCACTTCCGGTTTGATTTTAAACAATCCCTTTTCTAAAGAAAACAAAAACAAATCCTGACTATCCAAGTAAGATGAATCTTTTAAGCAGGTTTTATATTGTATTCGCATGAGATATCTTGTAACACTCAAAAATCTCAAGATCTTTCCATCCATTGAGCAAGACTGTTGATGCTCCTCGTTTGTTTATATTCGAGACCTTGAATATTTATGCACCAAACTGTAGTTTCGCGCTCGTGCAGATGGGTAGCGTGCGGTTTGCAAATATCAATGCGTCTTTGCATGCTCGTTAGATTAGTACATGTATGTTGCGTGCTCATTTGAGAATGATGATTTTGGTCAAAGTATAAGCCATCGGAATATTCCTAAAGCAACAGCTCGCACGAGGTATCCCATATAAATTTATTAAATCACCCGGAATTAACAATCCTAGTCAACATACATGTTTCTATGATATAAACAGTTATCATGTCTTCTTTTGTCGTTGCTGGAGCGGCGCTGGCTGCAGTGGGAATTGCGGGCAGAGCAATCATGAGGAGAGGAGCTCAAATCAGATATTACAAAGGAGGTTTCGAACCTAAGATGACAAAAAGAGAAGCTAGCCTGATATTTGGAATAAGCCCTAGCACAAATGTAGATAAAATGAAACTAGCACACAAGAGGATAATGTTATTGAATCACCCCGACAAGGGAGGATCACCATATATCGCTGCAAAAATAAATGAAGCCAAAGATATTATGGCAAAGAATTAAATGAGCAAGTGGAAATGTTGAAAAGATATTAGAAATGCTAGAGATAATTTATCATCTACTACACATATGTGAAAAATGCACTCAATAGAATAACTATGATCGCCGTCATTACCAGAGCCACAGTTCTCTTGCCCCGCTTAAGATTTGCGATATCCTCTTCCAACTTGCGACTCTTTTCGGTCATCTGACGAATGGCTTGCTCGATAAGTTGATTTTTGGCATCTAAATTTGATTGCATCGACTTGACAGCCTCAGAGTCTCGCTGTGATCTAATATTGTCGTTAGTAACGTTACTATTACTACTCGTTGAAACCTCACAATGTGATATCCCATTCTTTTCTGATAATTTGCTCAGCTGAGTGAGCGGTGTATCGATACTAGGATCGAAGTTTGCTGATCCGTTTCCGGATTTTAGTACTAGGGTCTTGACCTTGAAGTTGTCCTCATACTGCATAATATCCTGGGTCTCATCCCATTTTCGAACATCTATCCACCTATAGAGCCACTCATTAGTCGACGACCCCGAGCCAAAATGATCGGGAACAAACGCACTCTTGCGGTCGCGTGCCTCCTGCCTTTGCATGTCCTCAAGTTTGGTTTTTTCAGCTGTTGCAGTTATTTGATCGCCGTTTGCTAGGGCATCTGATACCTTTTTCCACAACTTGACTGATTCCCTTTCGCCTTGATCGTTGAAATCTACAGTATAACGTTTCAATCTTGAGTTTCGAATATCATCTGTCACCTCCCAAAGAATTGACTTTTCCTCCGATCGCTTATCGACAATATTGATTCTCTTGTCCCAATGGCCATCTAGGGTATGAGTTACCTTGTTCGACTTGAGTATTTTGCCGGTTAACGCATTGTAGGCACCTGCACCAGCCCAAACGGCGGCTAGCTTAAAATCTAGCTCACATTTGCAATCAGTTTCAAGGCATTCAATCTCCACTTTGCCCCCAAGCTCGAGGCACAGCGATCCTAACAGTATACCGCGACAATGTGCATAGGGTAGTGTCAGGGTATAGGTTTCATTCCTCTTGGTCAAATGCAACTTGGCCTTACCATCTAAAATAGCGGAGACAGAGTTGCCACCAAACTTGGATCGAGATAAGGGGGAGCAAGTGATAACATAACCATCTTTCCTGTTTGAGACATGGAAGGCTGATATAGGCGGGTGATGAGACACTTGTTCAGCTACGAAGAAGGTCCTAGATTGCGTCTTCGGATGGTCCCAAAAGCAGCGGAATTTTTCACCTAGTATGGGGTTGTACGGCTTCTTTGGACCCTTTGGCTTCTTGTAAAAGCCAGATAGATACCACTTGACTATGTTGACCATTCTCATAACTGGATCGTCAACCAAAACTGCATCCGACAGTATATCACAATGGTAATAGTAATCGGCCATCTTCTCTAGGAATGATCTTGGTTCCAGGATGAATGTAGGCAAGGTTACCTTGCTCAAGTCCATACCTGGACGTAATTGCTTAATAATATGCCATAAAAAGTTTTTGTTACTCTCGTGTACCTCCTCACTCTGAGCGCCAGCGCTGCCCAACTCCTCGGTTCCCGAATCTGGCAAATAATTTACATCCTCCAATTTCAATTCTTTCCAATCATATCTATTGAATTTAGCTACCATCTTCGAGGACGATGACGACATTGTGTTCATATTGGTGCCAGCGTTATTTTGGGTCGATGATTGTTTCGGGCTTGTAATGCAAATTTGATCTGAGATGTTATTAATATTATTATTATTATTGTTGTTGTTGTTGTTATTGTTGTTATAGTTACTGTTATTAAAATTATTCTTTCCCTCTAGTTGACTAGTTGAAGATTTAGGATCTAATGGTTGTTTTTGATGACTTGTAGAACCACCTGCACCTTGAATTCCGTTGACTGGTTTAAAATTGGTATCTAGAAACTTGTTTAGGCTCCTAAGGTTGCAGCTCATGCTTGAGTTTTGCCTCGAGTAGTTGGGACCACTATTGTTGGTATCAGTTGATGACATTGACTGATTATCACGGTTACTCTGTCTATCCAAAATGCTCGCTAAATTTCTGGTGCTACTTTCACCATCGTCATCTTCATCGTCGCTATCACTCAATGGCGACTGGGCTCCATTTCTTCCAGCATGAGCTTCGTCATGCTCGACAACCGGTAGATACCCTTCAAGGTTAGCTGACAGGTTGCAACGGTGTAGGGCATCGATCCAAAGCTCTCCAATGGTGTGGTCTGAAGCCCTCAATGTTACACTTGAAGTTTGGAACACGATTGATCGGGTAGAGCTAAGCGCCCAAACTGAGCATGCAAATGGGTTGGTGAGTTTAAAACAATACCCCTCTCTCTTTGTTGGCCTCTTGATCAGTTGACATATTGACAATAGCACCACACCAAATCTATGCTTCTTCTGCGCCTCTTGACTGGTGTAGAGAATCAAGTATCCAGGTTTAATCTGGCACCAAACCTTAGTCCATCGCTTGAATGTAGTCCGAGCCTTCAGCCAACCAGAGTGGACCTCTTGCGTTGATTCTATTGCACTTTGGATGTTTTTGGTGAAAAATTTCTTTCTCAAATTATAGGACTTCTTTTGTTCCTTGAAAGATGAGTTGGCTGGATTATTGCGCAAATTAGCGATCGCCAGGCTGGCGGACTCGTTGTTCTGGTCCCTCGATTGGTTGTGGTTGATGCTCTTATGGTTTGCTGCATTGCTATTAGTAATGTTGTTGTTGTTGTTATTATTGATGCTAGAGGTGCTCAAAGTGGACGAGTTGAGGCTTTCGTTTGCTTGTGTAGATATCATTTTGTCCAGTATTAGCGAAAGTGAGCTTTTTTGTTATTTCTGAGGGTTAACTATCTGTAATATTAGTGATGGTATCAATATTCTTCCTTAGGAATCTTGTGCCGCATCAATAATATTGATAACGCATCCCAATAATAATGATCCTGAAAAAACGACTATCAACTTTTAGGAGTTGGTTCAGTTCGATGGAATATCGACAGATAATTATGACTACGGTGACAACTTAGGTCTAGTTTTTGCAATAATAATGATGCCAGGTGCTATTGGGCAATGGATAAATACATGGAGTTGAGAATCCGGTCAAACGTTTGCAAATCGCGAGTGACGGCAACGTTGGCGCGCGTGTTGTTGTTGAATCGTGGTGACGGGCAACTTGGTGGTCCTTTGGAAACTGCTCACAGTAGCGGTAGGTAAATTAACAATGATTACGCTACGTTATCCCGAGGCTAATTGATGAGTCATTCAAAATGATGAGGAGTAATAGACAAAGTTTGTTTGGTTGCTTGCTGGCTTAGGCAGGTAGGAGGCTCATGTTAGTGTGTTCTCTCATCGATTCAGTCTAATGCAAACCTCAATCGTATGCATGTAGATGGGAAAGTGCAATTAAAATTTAATCCCTGTTCGGGGTTGTATGTTGCCCACGGAGCTTGTGAGCTCTTCGGCCTTCTGGTTAAGTGTTTTCGTGGATTTGCTGGTTCGAATCCTCGCATCTAGTATTACCAATTGGATTGATCTAATAAAATAATCTTCATAGTGCTGCTGCTGTTGCGGTTACTGCCAGCTGTTTGTTATGTAAGTTGCCGCACACCACTTGTATCAAATGGCCTCTCCCTTTCTCCCCTCTATGTTCCAATATAAAGGGTAGACTATTGAGTGTGTATATAAAGTGGCACTGTAATGATGGTGACTGTAACAAAGGAGTTGCAATGGTGGTGTGATGTGATATCAATATATTCCGCAAGCAGTTAGCTTACACGTAGACGCTCGAATAAACAGAGCGAGGTGGAGTGAGACAAAGATGACTACGACGGCGTCGTCGACGGAACGAGGAGCAAAACGATAGACAGCCCGAGAGCAAGCGATGCAGGGGCATTGCGATTGGCATAAATTTCAAGGCCTAAACCTGCCGGTGGGCGACTTTGGGCTGGATCCCGATAGGAGAGACCAAATAACACAGCTTGCTTTTTTCCAGCCGCGCTCACGAGTTGGAGCTGCAGAGGCGAGAGCTGTCTTTCTGTGTGGATAAGTCTCTTTCCTCTTTTCCAGTGTGCGAGTTCCTCGAGTTGTTCAGTCTACAGTCACGTGCAAAATAATTTTCAATGACCGGCAGATTTGACAGCTTTAACCCGCGGCAAATGCACCTGTTTTTAAAGGTACACATCTAATCCAAAGTTTAGTTTCGGCCCAAAGAAAAGTTATCAGCTTCTTTCTGCTAGTTCGTCTTTTCTTCTTCATCAAGGAGCACTGAGCAAGCAATCAAATTAAGCGAGAGGGGGAAACAGAGGGGATTGTGTGTGACGAGTTGTCGCTTTTAGGCAAACACGCAGACAAACACCTGGATTGTTGCCCGGCCGCTCGTTTGTTCTTTCGAAATTAAGTTTCCAAATGGGTTTGTCCGGTGTGCTAGCGTATCTAGACCAAAGCGTCGAGCCAACTGGCGCGCAACCATCCGGACTAAAGTAACGGATTTCAACCATAAGGTGAGGGTTTCGTTTGGCAAGATGAAGGGTCTGGTCCAAGGGGAGAAACAATCACTTAAGAGGCTTCTTCTTTCTCGCCCATAAGCAGAACAATTTTCTGGAACACAAAAACGCTAAGCGACAGTCACCACAAGAGGCGGTCAGGCTTAGCAAATGGTCTTGCGCCAAACCATTGATTGCTACGAAGCGGGGAGATAAGAAGGTTAATTTTCATGATTGCATAGCTAATATTTTACTACCCTTACATCTAAACTCCATTCAACAGGCCGAGGTTTCACCCATAAGGAAGCCGCAACCTGTTTACTCTCGTCTGGCTTCCCCGTTTTTCCGCTCGGCCAACCGAAACACCCGCCACACCAACCACCTAAACTCGCTCACTAGTTAGACGTAGCGCCTAGCAACTCGCCACATTCATTCCTCTAGATCAGTGGTGATCGTCGTTGTCTTCATCAACAATCGAGTCTTGCCAGCGCCACCACCATCGCTGCTTACACATTTTCTAATCATTAGTAGTCCAGCTGTTGGAATTAGGTGGCAATACGATCCATTGGTGCGCGCCGCAGTGATGATGCCGGGCTAACGGTTGAGCAAAGCAACTAGTTGCTCTGGTGAGAGTCCGTTGAGATCCTTCCTCCAATATATTTGGGCTACTGTCCGGCTGAGTCGCTTGTCCCTGTCTCTGCTCGCTGATGGCCTTTGTCGTCACCGTTGCTGTTGCTCTGAGGAAGAGACTCGCAACTTGGAGAAACGGAAAACAACAAGCGTAACGAGAAGTTGCCGAGGTTCTCACACCAAACGACGACCAAATTGACGAAGATGACAGCAACGAAACTGAAGAGGTTGGAGCAGTAGCAACAACAACAGAGGCGGCTGCTGCTACTCAAACACACTTATCGGTTGAAATGAGAGCATAGATTTTACGACTACGATGACGACAACAACGACGAGCACCACTACTACTGCTAACACCAAGACTATCGGCCGGGGCGTTCCGTTGAGCCGATAGGATGCGCTCCACCGGTTGCCACTACTGTCCTCTTGGCCCTGAATTGTCTTTGCCGTTGTCTTGGGCCTAATGTTAGTCGTTGCTGCTCTTGTTGTCCTCGAAGAGACACGCGACGCCGCGGCAAGCGAACGTTAGTATCTCCACTACACTACATACACACAAACAATTGGCAACCATTCCCATGTCTCCGGTTATCCTGCGACCTTCGCGCGCCTTAGCGCTCCAAAGAAGCTCGCACTTAGCTAGCCAGCTAAATGACTCACTCGAAGCCAAGTATTGAAGCTGAGGAGAATTCGAGCTAAGATGATGGAAGATCGATTGACAGAGGAGCTTGGCGAAAAACTGAACTTCAAAAGGCAACAACAACAACAGCATGTGAGTCTCCAAATCGGTTGGCCCACTGTACAGGCAACATGATGGCCAATGGAGACAGTGAAACCACTAACAAGCTAAGCGACTTAGCCAGTTAGGCACTTGAAGGTTGGCCAAGCGCAATTTGTAGCTGTCGTCTTTTAGGCTCCCAGTTCTACTTGTTTAGTCTCCTTCGTTCTTATATATAGTTAGCTAAAACTATTACGCCCAACGGTCGTAACAAATGAGAAAACGACCATGATGTGCCCCGGCGACGGCAACGGCGCCAGCAACCACCGCCACCCCTGCAGCCGCAACCACCTTGCGCTTGACTTTCGTGTGACCGACTGACTTGTCTCTGTGTCATTATCTCTGTCTCAGTCTCTCTGCGCCGAGTACGAGTCAGGTGAGCAAGCTGAGACTGCTCACTTGTTGATGATCAAGTTAGTCACTACGAGCTCCGAGCTCTCGTTCTTTGAGCTTCCAGATGATGGGACGAGTTGACTAGTTTGCACAGACATAACATGAGCAGTAACAACAACAACAACAACAACAACAGTGACAACAAGTAAAAAGAACGTCAGTGACAACAAAAGGATGTTACAATATTTGGAACGCATCCGCCATCAATGCCACCATTACCGGCGCTACTTAATCCGATTGCCTCATCCCCGGATTAGATCCAACCATTTTTCGCTCGTTCGGTGAATGTGCAACATCAAACGATGACACACAAATGCGATGGGCCCTTCAATCTGATCAGATCTTACTGACACGAAACACACAAAAGCCGCCACTTGAACTCCTTTACCTGGTTAGACTGTTCGATTGGTTAGGCTAAACTGAACTCCATGATTCTAGCCACCAAGCTTCACTGGGCATAAGGGCGCACAATGCTATCTGATTCATTCATTTGTTCAGATATCGGATCCTATTAAGTGGCGCAATGGAATTGATAAAAGTGGTGGCGAGACTGTGAGGTTGAAATTAGAAGAATCTGGAGTGTGGCTTATGAGTAACAATGATGAGCTCATCTCGTTGAATCACCTTCAAAGATGAAAGCTCAAATATCATCTTCGTCTTTGATCGTTTATTATTGTGGCTTTAGTATAGTGGGCGAGTTTGTTTTCTTTTGTTGATGAAGATGCTGCTATTGTTAATGGTGTTACCATTTCAAGGACATCCATTGATCGCCCCAGCGCCAAACTGTTGCTGCTTGGCCAAACAACTAAGCCGCGGCAGCTGCTGTTTTGTTGCCCTAAACCAAACACAAAGGCACATCAGCAAAGAGGAGAACGATTGGACTTGACTCGGTGGTGCCCAAATCTGCATTTGTGGTGAGTTGTGTTATGATGATGACACAATTGATGCGAGTGATGATCGTGATCTGGGTTGGTGCAGCGGACATTGTTATTTCCAGTTCCATGATGCAGCGGTGGTTGATTGTCAATCAAGATTTGCGCATCCACCGAGCCGCCGTCGCGAAAGTTTTGATCCTCCATTCGGCGAGGAAAGAAAGTGCCCACACTTGAGCCAACACCAAAGAGAGGGCGCGATCTACCCTGCTGTTGCATGTAATAATATGGATGCATCCACGACAGGTGAGGTCCGTTGGTGTTGTTGTTGTTGTTAGTGTTATTAACATTTCCGTTATTTGTTATTATTTCGTCTCGGCAGAGACAACGCTGATTAGGCGCACAGTTGGCACAGGTACATGGTTGATGATGAGATTTGGTGTCCCTCAGTGAGGGAATCTGGCGATTTCTAGTTGAATTCCAAAGATCCAGATCTATACTGTCGGCTTGATTGTGGTGCTGGTGTTGATGCAACTGGTGAGGTTGGTACAAGAGATGCTGTGGTTTCGGTGGCGGCGGGTGATGATGATGGTGGTGAATGGACTTGGCATGGGTGCAGGTGGCATGACCAGAAACCATCTGATTGACCCCTGAATCTAAGGAGCTGTGGTTATTCATATCGTCAACAATCAAATGGCTACGGCCGCCTACATCCGCGGCAGCAGACTGTCGATTTTGCCGATTAATCCTATGGTTTTCAGTATATTTCAATCGATGCCTCTGCAATTTTAGAGCGGCGCGCTCGGCGTTCCGCACAGAACGATAATCATCACATCGCATTAGCGTAAAGGCAACCACTAAGCAGAATACGGAAATGACGCAAAATCCTGCTATTAGTGCCAGCACTAATCTATCATTTGACGTCTTTCCAATTGCAGCTTTAACATCTCCGTTAATTACAGTGTCGTCCCTTAAAACGTTTGGAATCACAGTTCTTGTCTCGGTTGTTGACTTTACATCGGGTAGTGTTGGCGAGCTTGGAAAGGGTTGTCTCAGAGTGCTTATGATGTTATCTGAGCTAATCTTTTGGTAGGGATCATCCGGGAGCACTTTGTTTGCATGTTGATGGTCATGATGTTGGTGTCTTATGTTGTTGTGCTGGCTCTTAAACGTAATACCTGGACTCAGCATAGGAATTGAACTATCGAGTGTTGGGCTCTCCGATGAAGCCTCGCCATAGAAGTTTGAGTTTGGTATTATCGTTGATCCAAAGGAACTTGGACCAATCGAGTCCATGCCGCTTGAAAGCTGAATAGTACCACTATCCGCTCCATCAATCATAATCGACTCCTTGGGATGATCTAATCTACTCCCATTGCCCATCAAGCGAGTGGTGTGATTGTTGTGTTTGTCAATTTCAGCGTAAGATATGTCACTACTTGCCGGCTCGTGATTAATAAAACCATGAGTCCTATTCATCGGTCTCGCCAACTTTTTTCTACCGTGCGATTGTTTCGGCTTAGACGGCGCCTGCTTTACCTGCTCGTCAGTATCTGCATCGTTTGAATTATCAACGGCAATGTCGACATCGCCATGTTTTGAGGCAGTCGACGACGCCGACGTTGTTGTCGTTGCTGTCAGTGGCCGTTTTACTTTTCTTGTTGTAGTAGTTACCTCCTCCGAGTTGTCACCCTCTGGCGACGATTGGTTGCCATAATCTTCCGACGGCAAGTGAACCCTACTATCATTCTCCGCCGAGTCTGCCTTTGAGATCTTGGTTTGGTTGCGACTGTTGCCATTGTGGCGTACCGAATTCGATCTGGTTTGGTCGTGTGAAAGATTTTTTTGACTTTGGACAGTACCGTTACCAGCAGCTACTTGATCTTGGCCGTCATCTTCATCGCTCAACAACACAACAGGCGGCGGTATCTCTGTGGTAGTGGCAACCACCCCTCGATTCTTATCGTATTGGCGGAAATCTATTGGTGTGAGTGTCTTGATAGTTGATTCGTTACGATCTCTAGAAGACGACGACTTCTTATCCACGCTGACTAGTCGTGGCGAGCTTGAGTTTCCTGCAACGAAAAATTTTCTTGTCGCCACAGGATTTGACGATGTCCGCTGACTTTCGTTTTCGTGATCTATCTTGGTGGGTGCCCAATTTTTTCCACTTACCTCAGAGGATCTATTAAAATTTGATACACTTTCTTTCCGGCGGCCAGTGTTCTCGTTTTCACTCAACGAAGCCAAATCTTGCGGCCTGTGAGTGTCGAGGTCGTCGGCTCTTTGATTTGAGGTACTATTATGCCAAACTGACCACTTTTTCGTCTGATTCTTTGCTTGCGACGATGACTTGTCTGGATATTGATACGAAAATCTTTTTTCATGTTTCTCCAGAGGAACCTCAAACTTTGATGTCGCAAATATCGGAATCTTAGTCGTGAGTTCAGGCGGATCGCTTGTTGGGATGACCATTGTGGGCACTGATTGAGCATTAGTAACTGGCTGATTGAGAAAATAATTATCGGGCACAGATGGCGGCTCCGTAGGAGGCGCCGGAGTGGTCGCGGGTCTCGAGGTTGGATATGGATACCTGTGCAGCATAGGAGGTAGGTGATCGCGCACGCCGATGGGTCTGGACCAATCGCTTGCCGTTGTCGACAGTAGATAATCGTCTTTGCCAACATAGCCTTTGTATATTAATGGATTATGTGGCGAAAACTCGGATGGATCTCTCGACATTGTTGACGGAAACTCATGCTCATTGAGTTTGTTTGTCAATTCAGTCAAAGGGTTTACGGTTGAAAATAATTGGTTAAGTAAAAAACTCTCACCTAATTTATCACTTTTGGTGCTGGACCCGCTCTTGCTGGTATCAGAAATAGGAGTCTTCTTTTTTGGAAGGGATTGACTTTTACCGCTACTACCATTTCTACCCACGGTCTTGTTAGTTTTTGCAGTCGCCTCGTCTAGTCGCCTTCGATTGGCGCGCTCGGCAGCCTCCTCGCCACCATCGCTATACATGAGAGATCCTTGATTTGAAGCAACAGGTGATTTATCGACGGCGAGGCTCTTCGTTGTCGCCGATGATGCTTTTGAAAAGTCCGATGCAGATGAAGTGTTGCTATTTGTTGCTTGGGCATTCATACGGGAGCTATCAGGTCTTATTATCGTTCTCATCGACTGCTCAACAAACTGATAGGGCGGAACATTCTTTAGCACTTTCCGTGGAAAAGTTGCATTCATTTGAGGTCTAGTTTTATCAACACGACTCTTTTTCGTATTTTGTCCCACTGTCTCCTCGTTATCTTCCTCCTCTTCATCATCCGATTCATCAAAATCGTCAATATCTATGTTAGTATCGATAAGGTCCGGCGTGGCCATCGGATCGGTGATTTTAGCTTGAGATCTTGTAGTTGTTGTTGATGAGATTCTTGGTGGTAACGTTGTTGTTGTTGTTGTTGGCATGTTAACAAATAAATTTGGCGTGGTGAGTTGTGGATTTTCGGTGTCATTCAGTGGATTCAATGTGGTTGTTGCCATACTTCCGCCAGCCATCAGTTCGTCTCTATGATTGCTATAACCAGCAACACCTTTTTGATTAATATTTTTTGAACCATTGTGATAGGGTCTTGATGGTGTCGACAACCTTTGTTGCTCTTCTAGTGACTTGATCATTGGTTCAACTCTTGAATCATACTCGCTCTTGATGAGTAGATCCAAGTTTAATGGCGGAAGTGGTGACAATATATTTGGTGGCACTTGCAGGGGTTTATTAATGTTAAGGTCATGTTTATTAGCTGGCTTGGCATTAGGTGGTTTGGTGAACTCATATGAGTATTTAGGTCTTGACTTTGGACGCTCATAGTGAGTTGGTGGCTGTTCTTTCGTTGGATTCATGCTCAACAATCGTTCGACCAGGTAGGTTAAGGATTTGGAATTGAACGAATCACTGGTGCCACCAAATTCATGATTATTTGAAACGCTGATATTTGTCGTTGAAGTATCCATCTGGTTATTGGATATGGGCTCTTGTTTGAATCTCTTATGCTTGCTAACAACTGGCTTCGTGCTTGATAATCTTGAATCAAATTGAAACGTCCTATTGTTTTTTGGATGCTCTACTGCTGATATTGTCAATGGTGGAAAAGTTGACTTGTTGATAGGGAACGGGTGTCTCAATAGTGATTCTAGTAGCATAGTCGAAGATAATTTTCTCAAGAGATCATCATGTTTGTTACTATTCCCATCACTGCTCTCGATCGGACTAAATTCTTTATCCCTTTTAGACTTATGTACATTTATCATTTCTACCGGGCTCAAAAATGGCGGCAACTGAGTGATTGGCTCATAAGTCGAGACCATAGGTGATATACTGTGCCGATTACTCTTGAAGTTTCTATTCTTTGGGTGATCCAAAATTAACTGACAATTTGCCATAGTATTAAATTTAACTACACTTATTTCTGGGAATAACAAAATTGATAAAAATAATGATACTATTAAGGATAACGATACAAAACTTGGTAACAAAACACTTGGTGCAGTCACACTCTTTGGCATCATCTTGACAATTTCATTCTTGTCTTCGTCGCGGTTCTCCTCATCCACTTTGAACAGAGGCCAGTTTTGATATTTATAAATAGGCAGTGTAATTAACTTATCTCTCTTTCTCCTTTTCTTTCTTTGCTTAATCGAGGTGAACCATTTAATCTCTTCAAACTTACTCCACGAAAGTATCGCAGCATCGCTCGCGATTGTCTCGTGTCGCATCTCCCCAAACTCAGGCATTCTAATGACTTCATTTGATATGTAAAATATATGAAAGTTGCCGCCTCATCTGACTCGTATTCGGGTCGTTATTGCTTTCATTATTATTCATTATTTGTCTCAAATCAAATCTAAACTGCTCCAGATTCTATCGAGAAATCAACTAAGCTTCGTAGCAAGACATGGACTTTACTACAGGTAGGATGAGATAATTTAGACATACAATTCGCTTCACTGACAAAAATTCGCTCACGCGCATGCGTAGAAACCTTCAAGTTGATCTAAGCCATCTCAAGAAATTGCATGTCTGCGCACAGCACAAATCTTCTTTGTCAAACAAAAAGTAAACACATCAACAGGTGAGGCTTGAAAATTATCTAGAGTTATATTATATTCATGTCACCTTAATACTAAGATTTTGGTCAATAAATTTCATTGAATGATTTGAAATACCAAATCATCATGAGTGAGCAGACCAGGCAAGAATTTATTAGAGCAGCCGTGAGCTTCTTACAAAATCCAAAACTATCCGACAGTTCCTTGCAGGACAAATTGAAGTTTCTCAAAAACAAAGGTCTATCTCAAGTGGAGGTCGATGAAGCCCTAAATCTGGCCCTCATTAATCGGCAACAACCTGCTCAAGGTAAGTGGAACTTTCTGCTTATCTTGGGCCTTTGTGTCGGAGGCTACAAACTGTACCAGTTATATCTCGAATCGTTGGGGAAATCTACAGATGATCAATCTGAAAAAACTAAGCGAGAGGTCGCCAGAAATCAACAAGAGCTTGAGATATCGAAGAAGGATAGGGACCAACCTACACTACAGAATATTTTGAGTCAGATGGCTGAACTTAAAAGATTGATAGAATCGCATAGATCTGCGTTCAGCACCGACATCCAATCACTCAAAACTTTGTTACTCGGACATGAGAAGTTTGCAGCTCCACCAACTATTCCATCGTGGCAATTAAATGACAGCAAGAACTCAAAAGAGACGGATAGTAGCTCAAATGGAATCAAGAGTGGCAAAGCATCCAAAGACAAGTTTATTGGTGAGGAAGTAATTGCACCCATTCCTCAGTAATTTTGTTGTGCAAAGATTCAGGCAGCCAAGCTAGGTATTCTTGTTTCAAGACTGTAAATAAATTGATGGGAAGGCGAGGACAATGTTAGTGATCAGCATCATTGAAGGAGTTGTTTTGTGATTTGAGGTTTGGTAGTACTTACAGTTTTGATCTATTTTCCATACTTTGAAGAGATCCTTCCGGGATTTGATGCCAGATCCAATTAAAGCTTGTAATAACTTATTACACCGTGGGAGTAGCTTGGACCAAGGCTTTGTCAGTATATTAGGAGGTGATAAAAGTTTAGAAGCGTACTTTTTGAACCAAGGAATAACTTGACCAGAGAGAAGGAAGCTCGCAAAATGTTTGTAGATTTCTACGCCACTATCCACAAATTGCATGGGTACCTCAACCGTTCCCAGTGACCAGTTCAATGGTCCGTAAGTAGCTTCTCTATTGCAAATTATTTGGTCAGCTGGACAATCATACTTGGTGTTGCTAGGTGTCTTAGCAGATGGCTCATTGAAACGGCAAAGCTTGTGCGCGTAATACGGTAACCACTCTGGTTCTATCACAGTCACGTCTCGCATGAACATCTTCTTATCACCTTGGTATAATTCTTTGTATATTATAAACTCAGGGTGATCTCTCTTGAGGACAGACTCTGGTCCAATATAAACTGGACCCTCGACTTCCATGCATTCGTAAGCATTCTTGAGTCTCTTCTTCTCAATCTTGTTTGGATCATTTGGATCGGGCTTGACTACCTCTCCATCAGGTAGTTTCCTCGCCACATGATCACAAAAGGAAGACAACAATAGCTGTCTCAAAATATTAATTTGGTTATCACTTGGCTTTTTGAGCTTAAATTCCTTACTTATGGTAGGATAGCTGAGATTATTATTGATTTCATTTGTGAGCTGTCGTCTTAGCTTATCTATCTCTAACATAGCCTTGGTTCGCAAACCATTCTCTAAACATTGCTTGTTCGAGCACTCAAAAGAGTCGGCAGTTATTATGGCTTTGAGCATAACCATGAAGTCCCCGAGTTTACGAGATGTTCCATGACCTGACCATTTTTTCTTGAGATCGTTCCACTTAACGCCTTCGAGAAACATCTCTCTGACCGTTAGGGCAGATACTAGTGCAACAACAAAGGGTAGAAGATCCGGTGGAGATAAGACAATCATCTTGGAGCACCTAGCGCTGACAGCAAAGCAGGCCATTGCCTTGCCAAGAGGTGTTGGCCTTGAGGTGAATTCTATTTTAGATCGATCTTGAGGCCGAGCTTTCTTACTTTTAGAATCGTCTAGAGCATCTAACAAGACTAATTTCTTCTCAGCTGCCATCAGTGCTTCAACCGGAGGTCTTGTTGGAAATGGGAAGTTGATTACATTATCTATATTCATAGACTTCATTTGTAATAGAACATCCTCAACAGGTTTTTGTAATATTCTAGGTTGCGCATAGTCTGCAAAGTCATTTGTAAATACAGCAGATGAATATAGACGGTAACAATGACCTGGACCCATACGACCAGCTCGACCCATACGTTGCTCGGCCGACGATTTTGATGTCCAGACTGTTTCGAATTTCGAGACACCTGTAACTAGATCATAGATCTTGGTCTTCTCCTTTCCAGAGTCGACAACATATTTGATGTTTGGAATTGTAATTGATGTTTCTGCAACGTTAGTGGCTATCACACAAAGCCTCGATCCTTCGGGTGGATCTTTGAACACCAATTGCTGCTTTTCCATGGGTAACATAGCAAACAGACCTAAGCAATGTAAGGGTGTACTTGTAATGTTTATCGCCCCCTCCTCGTCTGATTCCAGGTCAGAGTCAACATCACTAAATTCGAAGAAATTCGAATGAATTCTAGAGTGACCACGTTCATCAGCCTCGACTGCTTCCTCTTCGTCGCTCTCAAAATGTATGTTTTCTTTGATATTCTCCAAAGTCGTCCTGACATTCTCGTTCTCATCTGCCTTCTTTTTAGTCAGCTTAGATCGCTTTTTTGTTGTCTTGTGCTGATTTGAGGTAGGTGTCTGTTTGGACGGAAACTTTTCACGTAGTTTCTTGCACAGAACTTTGACATCCATCTGACTTGTCACGAATACGAGAATTCCACCCTTGGGCATCCTGGAATGGATTGAGCAAACCTTCCTAAAAGCAGCTTGTAAGTAGTTCGATGGTGTTCTTCTTGCAAAATTAACGGTGACAGGAAATTGACGAGCATCAATCTTGATCACAGGTGGTATCTTGGTGAATAAAAATTTGTTATCTGTGAAGTCTTTCACTCTCATAGTTGCTGACATGATTATAAGTTTGAGTGGATTGCCGCGCTTGGCTCTCATGGGCACGATTCGAGACAGTAAACCTATCAAAATATCCGAGAAGACACTACGCTCATGGGCCTCATCGATTATCAGGGCTGAGTATTTAGATAGTAGGAAATCTTGTTGACACTCTCGTAGTAGCACACCGTCGGTCATGAACTTAATTTGCGTCTTATCGGATACGTTCCCGGAGAATCTAATTTGATATGATACTTCCTTGTTGGATAAATTTAACTCATGGGCTACTCGTTCGCTCATCGATACTGCAGCAACTCGCCTGGGTTCGGTAATACCAACCAACTTGCCGTTGAGGGTGTAGCCAGCTTCGTAAAGGAACTGAGGCAATTGGGTTGTTTTACCAGAGCCAGTTTCTCCTGACACAATGACAATATCTTGGTATCGGATCTTCTCCATAATACTTTGCTCTTCGCCAATTATCGGCAATTCCAATCGTGACTTTTCAACTTCGGGAAGACGGTTAACTTGAACGAAGATTGCAGGTAGGCGCGGCTGAGGTGTGATGGATACAGCATCATGGAACTCTGGAGATTCGGTCAATTTTGACTCTTTGATATCACAGTGGAGATGTGGTTGTGCCTCATCCTTAAAATTTGTATCACCACTTGTTGTGCCATAATCTTCTGCTGACTTCACTAGTTTGTTGTCGAATTCCTCCTCATCACAAGGTTCGTTTGCAGACTCATAATAGGCTTCTGTGTCGGTTGACACGGCATCAGTATCCTCCGATGAAGAGCTAGCTGATTCGTTTGAAGTTTTACGCTTGACCTTTCTCTTCTTCCTGCCTAATAATATTGCAGCGTCTAAACACTTTTCAGCTCTGTCGATATCCTTGAGGCGCTCAGGCAGGCCGCCATCGTCATTGAGGAACCTCTTCAAACCCTTCGTTTGCATAGAGGAGGTGGAATGCAGGGCATCCATTTGATCCGGTTGGAGTTGACATTTCTTTAGATCGGCAAGAAGCTTGCTCCTATCAACCTTAGACTTCTTTCTCAGTACGATCTTCTCAAGCTCCTTGCGCGCCTTTCGCGACTTGACAATTTCGGCCTGCTTCTTCTGCTTGGCACGGTCTCTGGGAAGAACCATTATGAAACAATTAGGTTAAAGAGTGCTCAAGAGAGGAAAGCTAACCCTAGGTCCCTGAATAGTCAAGGAAAAATAACAAGTTCATTGATATTGTAAACATACAAGTGGGAGTGCACGCAATCTAACAGAAGGTTGTGGGCATTTCGCGAAGTTGTGGTGCCAGGTGCGCGCACAACGAGAGGATGGCCGTGGCTTGAAGGCTCGAGCTTTCGAGTTGATCGCCGAAAACACACGTTGTTTCCAGTGGCGCTTTAACCACCATGGTCGCGGCGACCGTGCTGTCGAGGGAGTGCTGCTGAAGTTGCTAGCACTCTCCTGAGTTTTCTTGTGGTTTGTAGCTCGTCGCTCGGCCTGTTTTTCATTCGGGTAGCCCGCGACCGCCGCCACAGCTGCGCTCAGCCGATGATTTAGTTCCAAAAATGCCGCTAGAGGCGCCTGAAGCGAGAAAGGCTATTTTTTCTCACACGGCACTGAATCCAACCAAAACTACGCAACTGCCGCACACGAGACTTGCAAATTGTAATGGAACCGCCGTTGCTTCAATTGCAAGGGCAGGGGAGATGCAACGACTGCAAAGGCACACACAGCACATGCTTGTCGTGAGTACAACCGGCAAATTCGCAGCGATCATTCGAGAAACTTCTCCTCAATTCCAGCGCCTGTGCTTTACCCACACACACGCTTGTCTCGTTCGCTCACACGTTAACCCAGCATTGGCTTTCTAGAAGCTTCACTTCGTTCTTTATATACGCGCTCACTGCTAACTGACTGCATTAGAAAAATTGTAAAGAAACGCGAAACATCACTAAACTCAACGAGAACTCAAAGCGATTTAAAACCAAATTTTACTCAACAAACTAACACAACCAAGCACTAACTCTGCAAATCTATCCAAGATCAAGCAACTTAAGTTTGATATTCACAGAAAGTTTAGTTGACATCATATCGGAACAAGAACATATTATATCAAATTCATCAAGATGACCAACGCAATTGGAATTGATTTGGGAACTACATACTCGTGTGTCGGAGTTTTCCAGCACGGCAAGGTCGAAATTATAGCAAACGACCAGGGTAACAGAACAACACCAAGTTATGTTGCCTTCACCGACACCGAGCGATTGATTGGAGATGCCGCGAAGAACCAGGTAGCCATGAACCCTCAGAACACAGTATTCGACGCCAAGCGTCTCATCGGTCGTAGATACGATGACCCAACGGTTCAGCAGGACATGAAGCTATGGCCATTCAGCCTCGTGAACGAAAACACAAAGCCCAAGATCCAGGTTGACTTTAAGGGAGAGACAAAGTCATTTTTCCCAGAGGAGATCTCATCCATGGTGCTCACCAAGATGAAGGAGACAGCCGAAGCCTACCTTGGCCAGCCAGTTACTAGTGCAGTCATCACAGTACCAGCTTACTTCAACGACTCTCAACGTCAAGCAACCAAGGACGCTGGTACCATTGCCGGTCTCAATGTTATGCGAATCATCAACGAGCCAACCGCTGCGGCTATTGCCTATGGATTGGACAAGAAGGGAGGCAAGGAGAAGAACATTCTCATCTTCGATCTTGGTGGTGGTACTTTTGATGTGTCCATCCTATCTATTGATGACGGAGTATTCGAGGTTAAGGCCACCGCTGGTGACACTCACTTGGGTGGTGAAGACTTCGACAACAGATTGGTCAACCACTTTGTGCAGGAGTTCAAGAGGAAGCACAAGAAGGACATCACAGGTAACAAGCGTGCTGTGCGTCGCCTGAGGACAGCTTGTGAGCGGGCAAAGAGAACACTCTCCTCATCAACGCAAGCTAGCATTGAAATCGACTCACTATTTGAGGGTATCGATTTCTACTCAAACATCACTCGTGCTAGATTTGAGGAGCTGTGCGCTGACCTCTTCCGCTCTACATTGGACCCAGTGGAGAAGGCTCTTCGTGACGCCAAGATTGACAAAGGAAACATCAACGAGATCGTTCTAGTCGGCGGTTCAACCCGTATTCCAAAGATCCAAAAGCTTCTACAGGACTTCTTCAACGGAAAGGAACTCAACAAGAGCATCAACCCTGATGAAGCCGTTGCATATGGAGCTGCGGTCCAGGCTGCTATCTTGAGTGGAGACAAGTCGGAGGCTGTCCAAGATCTGTTGTTGCTCGATGTCACCCCACTATCATTGGGTATTGAGACTGCTGGAGGAGTCATGACCACTCTCATTAAGAGAAATGCAACTATCCCAACTAAGCACTCACAAATCTTCACAACCTACAGTGACAACCAACCAGGTGTGTTGATTCAGGTATACGAAGGTGAACGTGCTATGACTCGCGACAATAATCTGCTAGGTAAATTCGAACTGTCAGGCATTCCACCGGCACCCAGAGGTGTACCACAAATTGAAGTTACCTTCGACATCGATGCCAACGGTATTTTGAATGTTTCTGCCGTGGACAAGAGTACTGGTAAGCAGAATAAGATCACCATCACAAACGACAAGGGTCGCCTCAGCAAGGATGACATCGAGCGCATGGTGCAAGAAGCCGAGAAGTACAAGGAAGATGACGAGAAGCAAAAGGACCGCATCAAGGCTAAGAATGACCTGGAATCATTTGCCTTTAACCTTAAGCAAACTTGCGAGGATGAAAAGATCAAGGACAAGATCCCAGCCGAAGATCGTGAGAAGCTTGGGGAGAAGGTCAAGGAAATTCTGGCCTGGTTAGATGGTAATCAAATGGCCGACACCGAGGAGTTTGAGCACAAACAGAAGGAGCTTGAGCAACTGTCTGCTCCAATCATGACCAAGATGTACCAAGCAGGTGGCGGTGCCCCAGGCGGAGTTCCACCAGGCTTTGGAGGTGAAGGTGGTATGCCCGGAGCTGGAGGAGCTGGCGCTGGTGCAGGTGCCGGCAAGGGTCCAACCATTGAGGAAGTCGACTAAACTAGCTAATTTTTATATTTATACTAATCAGTATGTAGATATTTGAACAACCTCATCAACAACAAGCAAATAAAATTTAATCAACCAAAGTTAAACGAATTCTTCAATTACCATTTATTTCTTTGCTCGATTATTCTGAGGGAGGACGAGACCTTTCAATTACACACAATATTATCAAACTAGGTAAATAATGAAGCTGGCACACTCATTGCCTAAAATTCATTTTAATGGGAGGAATAGATTTTTTGCTTAATGGCACAACCAATTTTACTCTCTTTCTTCGTCTCTTCTCCTATCCAAGTACCTCTCGAGGTCCTCTTTAACAAGCGAATAGTTTGTGTCTGTACGAATCACTTGTCTAAGCCACTTTGATACGTTCTTCAGGTTAGACGGGTACTTCAGCCTTGAGTCAATCATTATGATAGCACCCCAGTCATCTTTGTGTCTAATGCATCGCCCAAGCGCTTGATTAAGGGCTCTGAAGGCTTGAGCTGAATACCAGTCGCCTCCAGACATGAGATTAGGTCTAACGGGTCGCGACATGTCGTTGTATTCTTTCTTGAGACCAACAGCTAACTCTTTGAAGTTAGGATATGGGATACCGATAGTAATGACAGCTCTGGCGGCCTTGTCCGCGAAGTCAATACCCTCACTAACCTTGCCTCTAAATACAGCAAATAAAACTGCCCCATCATTGTTTGCAAATTCATTAAATTTTACGAGCTCCTGCTCGAATTTAGCAGCAGATAAATTTCGTTGCTCTTGAAAGAACATCTTCTTCTGCTTAATCTTGTTCATAATCCTGGTGGTCGTCCATCGTTTGTGAAAAGTCTCTAGACGCTCGTAGCTAGGGAAGAAGCACAAAACACCATTAGGGACTGTATCACAAATATGTTGCACGATGGCGCCAACTTCGTCTTGAAAGTCTAGTTTCATACACTCTTGATATGTGCATTTCAGTTCCAAGTTACCTCTAGGTCCGGCAGACAAAATCGAGGCGAAAATTCTTTCCTTCTCGATAACGTGGGCCCCTTCGAATACATTTGGAAATAAGCAGCCAAGCTCGGACTTCAAACTCTCTGTCGGTGATAGAGTACCAGACGCCACAATTACTGACCAGGCCTCGCCATGGATCTTATCAAAGGTGGTTCCTGGATCCATACATAGTAGATGAAGTTTCCAAACATAGTTGCTACTTGTTTCATTGTTATGTGCACCCTTTTTAAACGGAGTTCTCTCTAATTGCTTGGTGATAACTAGTCGATAATTCGACAGACTCTTACTGTTATTCGCATACATAAAGTTCATACAGATAAGTAGTTGCTCTATGATTTGCATCTGATTGAAACTTAACCCAGATTCTACACTTTCGCTATTTTTGGAAGACTTTCCGTCAGAATCCTCGTCATCACCCCTTAAAACTTTCACTTGCGATTTGAAGTTTTCTAAGGATGATGGGCCAAGCTCGACTGTATCAAGGAAATCAATCATTTGATTACCGACCATAACCTTCTTGCTGATGAACTCTCCATCGTCCGACTTAGAATTTTGATCAAACTCAAAGTTCCTGAGTCGACCGGTGAGGAAGGTGAACTTGAGTCTAAAGAAGTCATACGCGTCCTTGATTGTGGATCCTTGCATGTGAGTCTGACCAGCTATCTCTATTGTTCTTAGTAGCTCTGCTATCTGATTCGTGTCTATCAAAATAGATGCACTATCACGACAGATATCCTCAATATTATGAGCTTCGTCAAATATAATCACTGCATTTTTAAGGTTAATTTGCAAAGCTTTCCTGATATTAGGATCTAAAAGGTAATTGTATGGACAAAAGGTGATGTCAGCGTTCTCTTGAAGGCCTCGAATGCCATAGTAAGGGCAACATTGGTTTTCTCTACCAAACTGTGCAGCATCCTCAATATCCCAAGCCTCTGAGTTAAATTCCTCATTTATACCCTCAAAAGTTGAAGTGACTGTCATATTGTCGAGATAGTAAGGACATTTTTCATTGTTCTTGTTTGAGTCGGACTTCTTGATGAGCTCTTGGCATCTGTCATTTCGATCTGGTTGATCCCGCACTTCAGGATGGATGCAAGCTCTCTCCCTTGCAGACAAAATGCACATTCTAAGATTCTTCTTATACGGAGTTTTATTGAGCTCCCTGACCACTTGAGTGATCTGCTTATGAGTTCTAGTTCCATAATAGATTCTAGGAACTTTCTTGCTGATTTTACTAGATATATATCCTTGTTTATCTTTGATAGGATCCGGTTGGATCTCCAACATTAGCTCTTCGGCCTCTAAGTGTTTACAATTATCGCACATCTCACCAAGGATCTTGAAGTCCGAGTCATTTGATGTTCTTATCGGAGGGATTTCAACTATCTCACATATATCATCTTGTTTGTTCGAAGTTTCGTTGTTGTTACTTGAGGTATCTGGTTGCTTGTTTCTTTTGTAAGTTTTTTGTTCCTCCTCATCATCACTGTCGATTATGATAATGTCAGGGTCTTGTTGCTTAGGCTTGCTAAAGTATGGACTCGTCTCATTGTCCTCCAACTTGACCCGCTTACTAGAACCCGAGCAATCCTCCTCTTTGGCCCTAGACTTCTCTTCGTCGATGGGATCATAACCACACTTGGCCCCTTTCTTGAGATCATCCTTTTCATCTTTGAGCTGATCGAGTTCGCTCCTGGGCGCGTTTGGACGGCGGCCGCATCTGCAGGGCTTGTTTTTGATCTTTTCAATCTTTTCCATCACATACTTCTTTCTGAGCTTCTCCGACATTAGAGGTTGATTGATCTCCTTGGACTTCCGCTGCCAGGCTAGGGTTGTGGATAGAAGTACAAGTGTTTTTCCTGTTCCCGTCGGACTCTCGAGTAAAAAATGCTCCTTGTTGGCCAAAGATGATGACAGTTTGCTCATCATCGCCTTCTGGATTCCATACGGAGCGAAAGGGAACTCAATGTCGAATCCAATAACCTTTTGCGTGTGGTAGTTGGCTTGTGTCTCCTCTTTCTTGGTGCCATTCTTCTTGCCACCCATAATCCTATTGAATACATCATTGGGGTTTACACCGGAAAACATGTTGCCCACGTTTGTCCATCTAATAGGAGAGGGGCCAGCAGAGGGGAAAGTACATTAAGGTTTCTTTCACAGTTGACGACAGTTAATAACACAGATAGTTAATTGGAGGTGGATAATGGTTGATGCAATATATGAAAACTTTAGTTCGTTTTTCTGGGGTGATATCGGGGGAAAACGGTAATATTTACAGAGAATATGGGGATGCGAATAGAACAGAGAGTGAAAATTGTGGCGAAAATGCATTTGTTGCCGTCTTGTTTCTCTCGAGTGTTGCCCAAGTGCCGGGCAAAACATGACCGCGGCGCGCGCTCGTGTTTTTTCGCTCGTTCACTGGCGTCACTCGTTAGGCGGCGGCGGCGGCGGCAGCAGCATAAACTCTCCGCCTTTGCCGCCCGAATGTTCGCTCACATGGAAGCTTCATTCGTGCAACTGGTTCTATACTAGACTTTTGCTCCGTCGATAGTTCGACTGCGTAAAACGAGCTACGAACCAGGGAATTGTGTGATATCATTTTGCGGCCATGGAACTTCAGTGGATTTCTTGAACGGAGGGGTGTATGAAATTTTAAACTACCTTCGAGGTCAAGAGAAACATCAACCAAATCTTGGTGCTCACACAAGTAACACTATATCTCGCGCTTCAGGATGTCGCAGCTTTCGGCCATTGGGGCCGACGCTCGCCTGTTGCGTGCGCCTAGTTCAATGCAACGCGCACAGTGTTACATTAGGCCGCCGGCCCTTCGAGCGAATGTTCGTCCAGAATTGAGCGCAGGGGAAAAAGCATGTGTAGTTAGGGTCACTCCGACGTTTGGGGGTTGGTTGCAAGATTTGCACACACACACACGCATCGACCGGCTAATGGGACGTGCGAGCCGGAGCGGCGACATCTTGGTCAGAGAGTAAGAGAGAGAGAGAGAGAGGGAGAGAGAGAGAGTTTGTTGGTTGGTTGGCACTTGCGTCGCTAGCTTAAAGCGAACAAGTCGCAAGTTGCGATGCATAGCAACATGCAACACAAACACCAAAGGAGTTTCACTGGCTGCAGTCTGCAGTTGTTCTACTACACGGACCAAGAGGAGCACAGAGTAGCGCCAGCCAAATCTTCTGCTCGACCCGGCCAACCGATCAATCGATCCGATCGCCGGCTCTGTAGATTTTCTCTCCAATTTTTTTACCTCTGCTGACTATACACAAGGCAATGCGAATTCACTGGAAGTTGAGGAATAGAACATGGAATCTCCAGTGTTCGCTCTTTTCTGCGCTCCAACTCGAGCCTCGAGCAAGAGATAAAGAGCGAAAGGGAGAGAGCGACGAAGACAAACCGAATTGATGTTGCCGGGTGGAAAACCTGTCTCTTTTTTCCACTTTTGACTCTTGCCCACTTTCGTCATGTGCATTTATTACGTTATCCTTGAGAAATAACATTAACATGAGATCATCTCTCTTTGTATCAATTATTTGAGCTAAACATAAATCAAATATTTAAACTAACAATTAACATTCAGATATAATACAAATCACCTGCTCAGTCCCTAGGTCCCTAATTGAGTTGAGACTCCGCCTATCGGCTGGCGCAAGTTTGAAGCAACAGGAGTGGAAAAATATTAACAATCACACACATATAGCTTTCAAGCAACATGGGATCTATCTATCGACCAGACGATCAGGGACTAGATATGTCTACAAATAGGGTTCTATCTACCGAAGAGGTAGAGTTTTATCAGAGAGTTTTCAGGAATACCATGTTGACTCTAATTGAGTCGGCATTGGACAAGTTGATTGAGCAGCATAAGCCGCAAACGAATGCAGATGGCGAGGAAGTTAGCTCGCCAGCTACGCCAATGATATGCGAAAACGAAGAGGGTCAAGCTGCCGATAGCTCGACTCCTCCAACAATAATTCAGAACAATGAACAAGAGAAAGACGCAACAACAGCTAGCGCATCGAGGCGCCAATTGTTTCCGGAGAAACTTTGGGATTTAGTTAATGAGCCGGGCTCAGGAATTAAGTGGTCGCCAGAGGGCACCAAGATTGAGGTTGAACGGAGCAAGCTGGAGAAATTCATAAGCCGGAAGTTTAGGTCACAAAACTTCAACTCCTTCATTAGGCAGCTACACTTCTATGGATTCAAGAAATGCGGCAACTCCTATTATCATGAAAGTTTTCAACGCGGGCACCCGGAGAACCTGCCGTTTATGAAGAGAAAGTATTCATCTAGAGCCTTGACGAAGATTACGCCTTATGATGAGTTGCATCTCAATGTAAAATAGTAAGGCAGCAACCCATAATAACAGAGATCCAATGAGTCCAGCTGCAAATGACCATGATAAGTAGTTGTGTTCCGAGTCTGGCATCCAATCGTCCCTATTCCCGTAAATGGCAAATATTGATATGGCTGATGTGCATGATATTGCTGATAATAGACTAGCCACCGAAAGGGCTCTTAGTGCATAGTCTTCGCGTTCTATTATAAAACATTGTTGAACTGCTAATATACCCATGCAAACGAGAACTAGCAACAGGAAGCCGGCTGTGAATAGAACTTGCGTGGTTATAAAGAATGCTATTATTTATGGAGAGAAGTGTATCGGGTAACAGTGGAAGAAGTGAGAGATTAGTATGAATTTCGTTAGTTATGTACTTCAGCAAAAACGATAGAAGCAAGGGAAGAAAAATTAAGAGATAGACTGTCAACCAACCAGGTAAGAGGAATTTTCTAATGTGCTTGTATTCATCGGCAAATATCCACCTACAACCAACGTAGAATTTCTTGAATTGATAGTCATCTGGTGCACTGAAACTATTGAAACACATTCGCCACAATCCTAGCCGCTTGAACTTGGACCCATAATAACGCCTTTCCACTTCCAGCCAGTTGGTTGAGAAGAACGCAATGCCAGTTAGAATGATTGCAACAGTTAATATAATAAACAACGTTAACCTCAAATAACTAAATGGCAGCCTGGATCTGAATGTGGAAGTCCGATGTTTATGTTCGATGTTTCGTTTTGATCGTATTGCAACATTGTGGTCACCTGTTGGATTTTGCTGACGCTGCTGCTGTTGCGTCCTCTGACTTCCTCCAGGAGATCTGCTCGACTTATCAGGTGATTGCCTGCTCATATTGCAAGTTGTTACTAGATTGGTTCTTATTGCTTATGATTCTTTGCCTGGTGTTTTAATAAAAATTTTTGAGATGGCTCGAAAATGTTGCGGAAATCGCTTCGAGCTAGTTAGTTGCGAAGTTCCATGTATCTCATTGCACTTGTTTGTAGACTATAGCTAAAGATCGATAAGAAGTCTTGATAATGAGGAAAAACTTTTTGCTTATCAACTCATGTGGTTTAATTTTCTTTGGTGAACCTTCGTGTTGCTTGATGATATCAGTTGATTGGGTGCTTCAGCTAATGGAACAGATCTTAGTAACTAACACCTTATTTTCCTCCACTGTCTCAGCAAATTCGTCGCCTTCACAGGGTTGTCCAAATTTGACAGGTAAGTTGGAAAGCAACCAAGTCAGACACAACCGCTAAAATGGCCTTTTGCGCCAGGGAGTGGTTGTTGTTGTTGTTGTTGATGTTGTGTTAACTTCAGTTGCATCTAGCCTGCAGATGACTAGCATTCCTGAGAGGCGATGGATTTCGCGGTCGGGATGCGGCACATACTATGTTGATGCTTGCTGCATTCAATGGCGCGAAGATTTCAGCCTTAACATGTGGCTGTGCTGCCACTTTGCACCATCAACATGGCGAAAATTTTGGGTCAGGTAAACAGGCTGGCATAGAAATGGATGAGGATAGAATGGTGCGTTGCACCATTCTCGTAACCTGAATGCGTCCGCACAAGTGGTCATCTGTGTGAGACGTAAGCGGACAGTGATCGTCCGAGCATTCGAAAAAAAATAGAATAAAACTTGTTGTGCATTTCGAACTTGCAAACGAGCACCATAGAATGGCTGCCGGCTGAGCGCTCTCAAACAACCGCACCCAAGTTTAGGTTATGCACTTTGGAATCGAGGATCTTGAGAAAACTCAAAACTCGGGATCATTGCTTTATATCGATTGTACTTTCATTAATCTAACATGATATTGGTTCACAAAAATGTATCACAATTCTCGTCAATCGTTTTACTTGATCCTGCTTGGCTTCCTTTTGCTAGGTTACCGCAATGCGATAATAACTGTGAAAGAACGTTTTTTGTCTCTTATATTTAATGGAAAAAAAACGAAGTTGGTCGTCCTCAAAACTTCCAGTGGTTGATTGACAGTCTTAGATTATACTTACTCGGTTCGAGGAAGTCGATTAAAAATGTGTAATCCTCGTCAAATATCCACTTGCAACCGGATATAACTCGATCGTAGCGATAGTGGAAGTCGTGAAGTCGCGTGAAACATGCTTCCCATAATCCAAGACGATGGAACCTCTGGTCTGGTATTGATTCACTTTGTAGCCAAAATGGAGTTACAAATGCAATGCACAATATCGAGGCTGCAGTAAATATAAGCAAAGTTGCGTAAGTGGAACATCTGACATCTATGAGGTCTGCTTTGGTTATGGAGCGGATTCTTGAAATATCCATTGCGGATTTTCGGTTTTTATCAAATCTTGATACTTCTACGGCTTGATAACATAAGGTATGATTGAATAAGATCAATCTAAGTCATCGGAAGACTCTTTGGAATCTCGGAATAATCCGAGAGAGTGATAGTTCTCGGTTAGGCTATTCTGAAATACTCGTTGGCTTGGTTTGATAGGAATCAAACTGGAAATCTGTACTTGCAAGAAGTATTGAATAATAGGATATATAACTACGCAAATATTGTCAGACACTAGATTTTTGCTAGCGTATGTAACAATAATACTGATGCAATGAACATTAAAGAAATCTGACAATGAAAGTGGAACTTTGTAGGCCGCGTCCATAACCGAGAGTTCGGTTTGCGCAGTGCACTTTTAATGCGTTAAATTGGCATTTGCTCATTTGACGCACGAGCAACAGGTGAATAGATTGATTGGTAACTTTAATATTATTGCTCGAGCTCGCTGGATCAAAAACATAAGACACTTTGTTGTGTAAAATATGTAAAATAATTATAGTGATGATGATGATATTTTAGTTGATAAATGACAAGACAGTTGTGTTTTGATGTTAGTCCTAACTAGCGCTACACATCTACAACCATCTTCTTGTGAATATCTGTATTGCCGACGACAGAGCAAAATTCCTCAAATGAGATCTTGCCATCATTATCTCTATCAGCATAAAGTATGGTTTTGTCGACAATTTGTTGCAGCTGGCTGGGTTGAAGGTTGCTCCCAACCATCATCTTTAAAACTTGGTAGAGCTCCCCATTTGAGATGTAGCCGTCATTGTCCATATCGTATATACGAAACGCAAAGCGAAGCTTGGATTCCTTGTCACCTTTGACACTAAACTGCGAGACGCCTTGAATAAATTCCTTGAAATCTACCTCTCCATTTCCGTCTGTGTCGAAGATTTCAATCACTCGCTGGACTAGTGGATTTTGTTGCAATTCTGGTAATGACATAAACTCGTCCACCGATAAGGAGCCGGAGTTATCTAGATCCAACTTTCTGAAACGCTTGCCCAACCGCTTGATCTCGTCCACGTCAAAATTGGAGCACATCTCTAGGGGTATTGATTGTTCGTTACCCTATTTTGTATTGTAAGATTTTTTTTAATGAATCGATGGAGTGAACCAGAAGATGAGTTAGCAACTAGTCTGAAGATATATGTCATCCAAATACTACAATGGAACACATCATTGTAATGTGAAGTTACTCATATAGATGACAGATATACATCTATGTGGTAGTGGTAGTGGTATTGGTATGTTTCAACTTTGCAAACTTCCATCATAATTAATTCAGCAGTTGCTTTCTGTTTGTCTATGTTGATATGTCAAAACTCGTGATTGTTGCAACAGAGTGACACACTGTAGTCTAAACTACTTACCATTTTGTTGTGCCTAGTTTAGTTGTTATTCGGTTAGTTGAAGTAGAAAATTGACTAGAGACGGACGATGTATTTGCGGGTAATATCCTGTCTAAAACGTGCGATTATTAAGTATGTCTAATAGATAGATTTTTTGGTTCGAATCAATCACATCAGTTTGAGGTAGTACCCTCTTCTCACGCTAGAGTTGTTTCTTTCTGAAGTTAAATCAAGTTAGTATGTTGCAGCAATGGAGGGTAGAATTCTATAGAATCATTATAACATGTTCCCGAGTGGATTTGTTGTATTTGGATAAAATTCTTTCTTTCGCATATGATTTTCATCACCTCTTAAGGGCTAACTGCTACACAGATTCCTAACCAGAAGATCTAAGTTGAAGATGAATGCTTCGCAGGGCTCTGCTTAATAATTAAGGGATATTAGATAATGGACATGGAGGATGTTATTGTTGTTATAATGAAAGGAAAATAGATCATTACACGGCCATAGGTGCTAGCTGAGTACTAAGGCAAGTGCATTGAGTTTCATGCAAGAAAATCACTTCGCGATCTAAACAATGTAGGTGGATGAGCATAAACGTGCACATACAGCTAGGAACAAAGAGGCCATAAAAATCTGCAAATGACTATCCTGGTACCCGCTGCCATGTTAGGGTATGCCTCTTGCAGTGACTATACGATTATTCGGCTTTTGACTGTATGTTTTTCGTGCTCTGTCTGGTGTCTTTCGCATAACTCGTCTGCTTTTTCTGCCGGCATTACCACTTCTCCCTCTTGAGCAGCGGTAGACAGTGGTCTATGGCGTCTTTCTGAAAATTCTGACAAGCCCATTTATGAATCTTGGGTATTGATTGATGACGATAATGAATGATGGATAAAGAACGTGTGCTACGATAACAGGATGTAACCAAGCGAATTAGACTAAATTGGCTTCGTCAGTAGATGCAGTGTTCGGTAAGCTTACAATTCTGTATTAGTAAGGTTCCAAGTGGTTTTGAGAATTTGGACTATAGAATCTAGATTTCATGTATATTTGTCTAGGGGTACGATCGTGGCAATGAGAAGATTATAGCACCGCGAATCTGTTAAATGAATCCATTGTGATAATCGACATATCTTTTATATTAGACCGACAGGATGCCTGAAATCTCAAGACCATCTGGTGCAGCATTTGATTGAAACCATGGTTTGGGATGCATTCTCACGGTTTAAGTGAGCAACTTGTTGCACTGGGACCCTGAACGGAGTTGTAAATAATTGAATCTCTTTGCATTTTCGTAAAATAACCTCGGTGACTTGACCATTGGTACTGACGCCTGCAAAGTCAACTGGCACGATTGACAAACTTTGTTTCCAAAACATTTTGACCAGGTAGATGAGATAACATTTGACCTCTCGCCTCATGTTGGGTCTTTAGATTTAGAAATGATACTCGGATCCAGAGAGAATGACAGTTAACCTATGACCACTTTTTGCCAGAAAAGTAGAAATATGTAGGCTCTCTGCCACGAATGACAGTCAATATCATGGACAGTTGATTGGCGAAAGAATATAGTTGATGCGATTTTTCATGATTCTGGTCTCCCTCGAGATAATAGAGGAAGATGGTGATATTTACAAAGTATAGTGCGATGCAAATGCAAGCTATCGTTCGAGATAAGGACGAGAACTCATTCACTATCTTCTACTCCCCCTCTATTTTCCTCTAAAATGTCAAGGCAAAACATGACCATGGCATGCTCGTGTCTTATTGTAGTATTGTAACAAGTAACACACGGATCGTCAAGTCATTTGTTCATAGACAATTCCTTGCGTGGTCACCTGAGAGACTCGCGAATGCTAATATTTTCGTCTTAATGTCCAAAGATAGCAGAACTTTCGATCATTCTCAAATTTAGTCCGGATGAATGACGCGCGTGACATGGTTACGGTCGCTATCGCAACCGAGAAACTTTCACCGATACTCTAAACCTCTCAGCTCTATTTTGAATTCTAAGTTTCATCCAAACTTGAACACTGAAGGCAACTCCTCAAATAGGAGCAGTCTAACTCATCAGTTTTTGTGTCAGTATCTTGTGTCCAGGAGCAAATAATCCAACCCTAGGTAGACAATTGCTATTGCAATCTAACCAAGAGGAAAGGAAGCGTTTAAGTTTGATATCAAGAGAAAATTGCTGAGATGCATCAACTATGAATCGCATAACTTGCCGAGATCAATCGATAACGAACCCATCACCTTTTAGCCCACCACCGAGTGCGAGATTAGTATCACCCAAGAGACAAGCAAGTATTTTGATATCAAATACAGCGAGAATATTCCTCACTCTTGGCTTAATAATCCTTTTGGTTGCCACCCCGAGCGAGACCGACTCGAGTGTCCAGCTAGTAGGATGCAAGGTCAAAGTTTCCGATGAGATGGCACAACATTCCGCAAATCGCTCGCAACCACCGATAAGAAGAGACTCGCGGGATGAAGATGGAGTTGGAACGAGATCTTTAGCATCAAGCCTCAAGCATCAAATCGAAAAACGAAGTTTTAGGTCTAGGCCGAAGATTGGCAGCAAAATCATGAGAAAGATAACACCAACGAAGGTGCTGATCGGCGCCTACGCTGGGGCATGGGCCTACCGGAAGTATACAAATATGACAGGTAGTGTCAATCAAACTGAAGTTGTTGCGCGTGTGAACGACACCGACTTAGCCACGCTCAATGGCACTGCGAAGGTTAATGTGACCACTATATTTGCAACGACTACTATTAATACCACTACCTTAGCGACTACTGAGCTTCAGTCTAGTGCCTAGGAGTAAGCTTGACCACTTGTTTTTGAATCAATTTTCGTGTTGATGGATGAGACGCATAGGCTTTACAGTGACCATCAAGGGGATCATCCCGAGTTTTGGTCCAATTCAAATCTGCTAAGAGCAGAATAGGAGCCAGAGGACTTCGTAGACTGTATGCCTGAAGTCGAAATCATTTTAGACTCTGATGTATCTTATATCTTACGATGAAAAAATTAACGTAGGATACATTGCAAGAATTACCATAGCTTTCGAACTGGTGACCCAACCGAATACATCTCATTAGAGACAGTTTTTTTTGTTGACAAAAACCTGTGACTTGAGTGTACTGATATTGCTCTCATTAGCACCACTGGTTATTTCGACGACCAATCGATTCGAAGTTATCTCGTAGTTTGCAATAAAGTTTGCATGCACAAGAAATTATAAGACAAGATCGCGACTTCTTCTCTTGGAATGATTGATAATGTCAGATCAGAACTCAAGATTGGCTGATTTAGTGGCAAATCGAAGTGGTTGGCTAGCAGTTGTAACGAATGTTCCTGTCTTGAATTGAATCGAAACAGAAAAGTTTTTTTGAAGGATTTATTAAATTCAATAATTGGCTTGAAAAAGCGAGAGCAACACTTAATTATCATTCAAGCTCCTCAAGAATAGTTATTTTCGCTCGGTTTTAATAAACTAGTCAATACAAATGGTTCCCAAAATTCTTGACAAATTCTATGAATCAACTCTTTGAACTGAACTGGGTGCTGATTGTTCGTATCTCACCTGCCAACTGGCATGGAAGCACGTGATTCCGTTGACCCAAAACAAAATACAGCAGCGGTAGCACAGATATTGTTTTTTTGGCCCGCCAGCGCCGCAACAGTACTGTCCCGATTCAATGAATGTCTGCTCTAAATATGGTCAATTATGGATTTGGAAGCATATAATAGATCATTTGAGGAAGTTATCGCTATAGCAGATGAGGAGGCTGAACTAAAATTGAGGGAGATCCGGCAACAATGTGTAAGAAGTTTTATTACCAGGATAACAAAACGCCAATCAGACTGGGAATCATCTTACAGGGAACTTCTAGAGAAGAGCCAGGAGACTGGAGATGAGCCGAAGCCTTTGGATTCGCAGAAAGTGAGATTCAATCTAGCCCCGACAGTTGCTTACATAAAACCAGATGCCACGACTAGCCTTGGTCAGTTTGAGAGCTCAAAAGAAAGTAATGATAGCTTAATAGATAAAACCCTTACACCTCAAAAACCCATCTTGCAGGAGTCAAAGGAGAACAAGAACGAAAATCAGCAGATAGGACAGCCCTCGCAAAAATCAAATGATGGTCCCAAGACGAGACAAGCGGATGAGGAACCATGTTTCACTGATCCTTATTTTAGCAATGTCAATCTCATCACTGAATTTATAAAGATACAGCAAGTTTTAGATAACGCTAGAAAATCAACCCATGAAATTAGCTCAAATCCAGCCATTAAATCTTTCAGCTTGGACATTAGACTTTTCATAAGGACCCGAATCAATACTATATCTAATCCAGATAGTCAACAAAGAGACGAAGTGATTCGTTTGCTAACAAATTTATTCAATGGCCAAAGATTTAGTAGTTTGGGCAAAATGTTTGACGCTTCAATTCATCCGCAAGGCCAGCTGTTTGCCATCACCACGGCAGCCCAATTATTTGTAACTATCGGAACAAAGCATAAGATACATTCCATAGCCGAGAGTATGGCCTCTGTGATGACGGGACTAGCAAACAACTTTCCCATCTTCAAGGATCTCATGATTGGACACCTGCAAGAATGCTGCCCTTACCTGGTGCCAACCAACCCCAAGCTAAGCGATTTCAAGCAACAAAAGAACCCTGAAATACAGTACAAGGTTGCATGCGGCTATGCGCTAGATTCTAAAACTGGAGCTCTTGAATCTGAGAAATCATATTTGGATAGAATGAAAGGGTTGGTTTTACTATACGCTTGCTTTCTAGTCGAAATTCATATAGACTCTACATGGTCCTGGATGGCTGCCTTTCTAAGTCTCAAGCCGAAACCCGCAATGACAGCCTTTGTTTTGCTTGCCTTTCTCGAGGGGGCATCGAAGAAGATGTCGATTGCGTTTGGGAGACAGTATAAGAAGTTGATTGAGTTTATCAGGACTGATTATCTGAAAATGATAGAGGATATAACTGTGCCAGGTGTAGATCGTCAATCGCTTACGGCACTAAAGAATATGCTCGACGACGACTCAAAACTCTTTCCACCGCCACCTGTAAACTCAATATTTGGTGCAGTTAGAATTTGAAGGCTTCGAAAACCAGCACTGAAATATGACGAATTGATTGACAACAATTGTGAGTCAAATGAACCGCAATGATTAATGGACAGATCATCATCATGCATATACATTATCATTAAACTAATGAACTACATTTTGTCACTTGAAACGAGCAAACTCTCTTCTCTTTTGGTTGGTTGGTTCGTTTGTTTGTTTATTGTTTATTTCCTGAACTTAATTACTTTTGTCACATGATCACAATGCCAGAATAATGATTTTCTAATTTACATAGATTTAGTTGACTGTTTCATTCAAAGTGGTGGAGTTTCCTGAAGCTCTTTCATCGAACTACTTTGTAGAAATTTCTCTGCTGTCTTGAGGCCCATCGCAAAGGCGTAAACTCGGCTATCAATTGAGATGCCATGTTTCTCGTATGTGTCCAATCGGGTTAGCAATCCATTCATTGGAACATAAACAATCTCGCCATCCGAAGAGAGTCCGCTATTTTTACACTTACTCTCTTGACACTGGTAAATCGGATCATCGCCATCCAAATAAAGTGAGACCAGTTTAGTTGTACAGCATTCCTTTGCAACCTGTTGTTGTTGTTCCTTCTCTTCACTTCCGTTTGTTGTTTTGCTGTTGCTGTTATTATTTGTGTTGCCAGTGGTGCTCGAGGTTGTCGTGTAGTTAGTTGGAAATTCCAAGGTGTAGCCGCCGAGACAAGCGCGATACTTTTTGACCAATACCAAACTGTCGTACATTGGATGTCTCCTTAGGATTGCAATAGTCGATAGGGTCGAGGCATTGTGCTCTTGTTGGTGTTGTGGTGGGGAATTGTTCATTTGGTTGTTCATATTTGTTTTTGGAGTCAGCGTGGCAGTTGGTTGTTGCTTATCAAACATGATGTGATCGTGAGCCAAGCCTGTGAATTGAACCTCAACTTCCTCTCGGGTCATGATGTGTAAGTGTCAATAGTGTGGCCAATCGACAGCGACTTCCTGTTTCTCCAATCGGTACAGGTGGGACTAGGAACTAAAATAGAGATTTACTGTAACTGTATCTACGTGTTAACACTTTGGATTGCTTTGTATTGGTTGCAATGGTCGATTGTTTTGCTTTGGGCTATTGTTTTGACTCTGTGTTTTTCCTTTGTGTTTTCTCTAAGCTAATGGTGATCGGTTCAATCTATTCGAACAGCAAGGTTTCTCTGACAAGTAAGTTGATTCAAATGGTAGCTGAGCAAATGCTTTTATATCAATAATTTGCAATAGAAACGAGTCTCCCGACGGCCAACTAGCGAGGGCTTGTTGCATAAAAAGGGCCACACCAATCAATGAACTCGTCGGCATGTGCCACAGTGATTAGTGTTGCACTGCAGACTAATGTAGGTATCAAGTCAAATAACAGAGAAAGAGATAGAGGGAGACAACTACTTGTTTGAACACGAGCGAGCAAGCAAGTGGGCAACCAGAAGAATGTCATATGATGGCAACAATCTATCGCAGGTCTATAGCAACTAGTGGTTGTGTGGCTAAGAATCCTATTCAACTAACATCGCCGCCAGCGCCACCACCGATACAAGTGCACCGTCTAATTGCGGCGCCATTGTAATCTAACCGATGAGATCCACAAGTTTTCCCCCAAAGCTTGTTGCGGCCACGAGTTTCATGAATGTCCCCATCACATATGAGCTGCTAGGCGTTTGAAGCGCAGCCAATCGTTGTTGTGATAGTTCACATACATACGATAGCGGAGTTATAATTACAGGGATAATCGATCTTTGATCAGCATGCAAGTGGCTATGGTACTAGCCAAGGCAAGATTAATGAACCAGCTCCACATATGCGTAAGCCGCGATATTTCGGGAGCAATCGAGCAGAGTAAAGGCGGCGCATAGTAACAGCGACTAGCTGGTATACTGTCTTACACATTGCTTATTGCGGCAGACAATTGATTGATTGGAACGCTAATCGATTGAAAAAATAATTCTGCTACCACAAGCATAACGACTCCTTGAGTAACGTTGTCCAAACGGCATTCGAATATCACACCTACGGCAAACTGCGTGCTAATTTACCAGAACAGTCGAAATAGATGAGACATTAAACTTTGGTCACAAGAAGCTCGTGCACCCATCAACTAATCGAGTGGTTGCGGTGGCTCTGTCGAGAACGAGAGAGAAAGAGGCTCCCTTTGCTGCTAATTGATTGTTTGAACATTTACTTCAATGAGGATGATGATGGACGCTAGCACTCCATCAATTTGAAGGTTTACCAGCACTGGGTAAGAGGCATAGATAGCTGCTGCAGTTGCTTAGGTTTCTAAGATAGGAACACAAAATATTGCACGCAAGCAATGTGATTTTCCATAGCCCAGATTTTGGTTTCAGTCCCCCGACGATTGCAAATGTGATATACTTTTCTCCTTCTCCTCCATTTAGTTAAGTTGTCTTTTGGTTGCAGCAGGAAAATGCCAGATGTCTAGAAACTAAATGTCGCACATACCATTCAATCAACGCCTCTGCCTTGGTTCATGTCGTTGTGTGCCCCCCGACAACAAGGAAATATGCGCAATCTATAGCTCGGTGATGATGGTGACGAGCTAGGATAACGCCGCGGCGAATCCATTCTTGAATTATCTCCCCTTGATTGCTCGTATTGGAATACGTGATTTAAATGATGAGGGTTTTTTTGGTAGAGTACATAAACTCCTTCGGTTGAGTGAAGTAGATTGAGTTGCTCAGTTGATGGGTCGATTAGAAAAACAAAGCAAATTTAAGGCTTAAACAAACAATGGGAACTGAATCAGGACACGCGACAATTTAGTTGGAAGTTCCTCGTAAGATCACTTCAAGTCGGGACTCAATGGCGTCTTTGTCCATGCGTTTGTATTGTAACTCCAAGTCCGTGCCTGACCGTGTCTATGTAGATGAACTGTTTAATAGACACCTGTGCGAGCAAAGGCGTTATGCATCACCGCGCCTATATAGCAAGGAAGTCTAGAAATTTTCCTATAATCAATGCGTGAGACAAACCCTCGATTCAGCATCCACATGCATTATAACTCTACTTCATCGCGATTATAATCGTCTCAATTATTATGACAAATGATGACGTAAGATTTTTGCACGCGCTTCTTAGACTACCAGCTGCAGTCCTCATTGAAGGCGCATGTAATGAGTGCTCGCTCGCCGCTGACGCCTTGCCAACTGCAGTTTATATTCACGAAGACTTGAATGTTGCAACTTGTCGGCCCGACAAAGACAAAAAATGTAGGCTTATCGGGAGGGAACCAGCAAGGAGTTAATTAATTACAATGATAACAAAAATAGATGAACCAAGTCATAAGTGTCTGTAATCCGTGAACTTGACAAGAGAGCAACAGGAACAATCAGTAAGGCCATCATCATTATCATCATCACGCTTATTAAGCATGTTGATTAACTTGGTTGCTGATGGTGAATCGGGAATATGGAAATTTCTCTTTGTTTTTGTGGGATAGAGATAGATATGTGTCATGGGTAAAAGAGGCGATTGCACAGATGGAGACAAGATTGATGACGCGAAGACAGTTTGTTGTTCATTTAGTAAATTTCTAGAACCTGAAGTATATCTCAAAGATGATAAGTTTTTTATTCTAGATACTTACCAACAAATATTCAGGTGAAATGGTTTGGTGCGCTTCAATTTGGGCAAGATGGTGGAAATTAACAACGGAAACGGACAGTTGAGACAGAAATATGTTAGCTCTAAGGAGCGGGGTGATTGGGTGGTTGATTGACTTCCTTTGAAATGGTAATTTGTCCATAAAATCATCGACCAACAACCCGACATAACATATTTCTGTCGAACAAATGCCTACTTCAATTGTTTAATCGATATTTTGTCTAACTCCTTCTTGAAGAACTACTTTCGAAGTTATCTTTTTGAGTTCTGATTTGCAAATGGTCAGCTCAGCTGCAATATACCTGTTATCGGCTATATCAGGTTGCGAAAACAAATATGTGTTGCGTATCCATCATCTCCGATTCTGCGCAATAATCAGCAATTCAGGTAGTCTGAAACGGTAATGGATTTATACAAAGCGAAAGAACATGAAGTGTGAGTGATGACACAATAAAACTTAAGTGAACGCATCAAAAGGGAAGTTCGATTGTTTTTCGGAATGGGAGTGAATCAAACGGAAGTGAGCGTGTGAAGATATAATAAATTAATATCTACGTGGAGAAACGAATCAAGATCGTTTCAGCATAATATACGAATGATTTCCAAAATGCACAATCATCTCTCGCCATTAAAGCGAGCGCTTGGGGTTCATTGATCTATACTCTCCTTCTTCCTTCTCCGAATTCATTTATATTCTTATGAAATAAGCAATCGACGGTTCGATTGTAGTCGCAGCCGCAGCCGCAGTCGCAACCACCAATAATAATGAAGTTAGGTGACGGGGGTGAATTAGTCATATAAGCAGTCTAATCGTGCGATTATTATGGTTGATTTAAACTCCCTTTGTTTTGATTGACATTTGAACAAGATCTCAAGTGCCCCTCGATTGTGCAATTCAATTTTCTTGCCTACCTCTATTCAGAGACTTCATTTCCTCTGCGCCCGTCACCATCCTCACACCCATTAACTGAGGTAATCGCAACCAATCTGATTGCTCATGGTAATTCGACCCAAACGAGCGAATGGTGCGGGAGAAACGCCTACAGTTTGGTGCAGAAAAGCAGCGAGAAGCGAAAACCAAAACAAAGAGTATCGTGGTCTAGAGTTGTGGGGCGGTCACACTTCGCACATATTTGCACTTACACAAGGCCTGTAGTTTTTTGTGCGTTCGAAGTTGAAATTTGTGCGATTGTGCGAAATGTGCGAAGTGGGCGAAGGGCGAAGTGGGCGAAGTTTAGAATGCATAAATAGATACCTCTAGGGCGCATGCACGAGTTCTTTCCCCCTCTAGCGCGCGGCATGTACGCATAGAGCATGTAAGCAACAGGTAATCAATCCATTTAGCACGTATTTTTGCATAGAGACAAGTACCAATTACCACCATCGCCATGTCTCCGCTTTCCGACGAGGTTTCCCCCGAGCCGAATTCACAACAGGGTGCAGTTAGTGTATTTCGTGATTTGCCTTCATTAAACAAAGCTTTCTGCCGTGATGCCACAGATTGGAGTTGCAACCGACGGCGGATAGTGATTTGCAATGGATGCCAGCGACAACTGAACACAAACGAATTAAATCGTATGCTAAAACATGCAAGCAGGTGTAGTGGATTGATCCAAGAAGTAAGAGAGGAAATGTCGACAAATTTAATGCAAAGAATCGTTGCGAAGAATAGTCATTCTGACGATGCTGATATCATTTTGCTCAAATTCATCATTAAAAATAATCTTTCATTCAGTGTGACAGAGTGCAAATATCTTCAGTCTCTCATCGAAAAAACTCGTAAACTCCAATCTGACTACAAATTACCAACTCGGAGGGATCTGATTGAAACTCAACTAATAAGGCTACACAAATCTATTAAAGAGCAGTTCAATGTGGCTATATCATCGAGTCCTGACAATTCGCTGTCTATCGAATTTGATATGTGGGAAGATGCGAGATCTAGGTCGCTCTTAGCTCTTGTAATCACATTTAGTGACGGCAGCCATCATCTGCACGCTCTCGAGGATTTATCGGCTATTCGACACACCGGAGTCAATTTGAAAGCGACAATCGAGAGTATGATTTCGAACCTACCGCATGAGAAGATAAACTCACTAGTTAGTGACTCAGCGTCTAATTGTAGGAACGCGAGGGAGCTCATCAACACAGAAAATAGATACAAGCATATAATTCAGCACAGGTGCATGGCCCACAATCTTAATAGGATGGGCAACATGATAGCCAATAATGAACATTTCGTTGAACATATATGCTGGGCCACCGAATTGAGAACTACCATTCATTCCAACAAAATACTCTGTGCAAAACTAGTGGATGCTGGGATGAACAAAATTCCAAAACCCACTGATGTGAGATGGTATAGTCACATAGATATGCTAGAAACGATCAATCGTTTCCGAGATCTGATTATATCTATCGCTGATCCAGACGAAAGTCCCGAAGCACATGATTCAATTCGAAGATTAAGGGATGATCGATTCATGGACGGGTTGAAAATGCGCATTTCGATTCTTAGACCACTTTGCAACTGCATAGCAACGGCTGAAAGAGAAGATGTATCCTTGGCGGAGTGCTTCAGCAAGATACTTGAATTTGCAAAATCCGTTTTAGAGGCTGACTGGTCGATTGGTTATGTGCTTGCTGCTGTAGAAGCTTATATCGAATATTTCGGGCCGACCAAACTAGGGAACGAATTCGGATTGCTGCTAACTGCTTACTACCTCGACCCCCGATACCAAGCTTGTTACGTTACGAGTGCTGGCAAGCTACTGGTTTTGAAATATCTGGCCGAGCTCGCTAAGAAGAGTAGAGTAGGCGCACGCACGATAGAAGATGTACTGCCGGAGGAGTTTTCTAACTATTGCTATCGCAGGAATGAGTTTGGAGGCGAAATCACCGCTGAATGCAACGGTAAAGCGTATTGGCAGACTGCACGCAGAAAGAAAACAGCCTTAGGTAATCTAGCTACTCGCCTCTTGAATATCCACCCATCGTCAGCCAATATCGAGAGATGTTTTTCTGGTTTGAAGAATATTCAATCGATGAAACGAACAAAACTTGATCTGGACAATCTATTCCGAGTAGCACAGATAAGGATGTCGATGCATAATAACCGAGACTGCAACTTTGATGATAACGATGCGCAAGATTGGACACATCAGGAATCGAAGCGAACTAGAGCAGATGCACTTACGACTGAAGTGATGGGATTAAGTTGGAGCTCTCAAGATACGATTTCGCTGAGCTCTCATAACTTGGAGACTTCATTTAATTCGTCGATTCCATCAATAGATTCGCAGATTGACATGGAAGTTTCTGAATCGCCGCGTCAAAGACCTCGTATCTACCAGGATTTAACGCAATTGACAACAGATAAGTTGATGTCGGAATGGAATCGAATGAAAGAATTCATTGACTTCTCGTTCTGCGAAGATTTTAGCATTTACGCTAACCAAATTGAAGATCAAGAGCCGGAAATCGACCTAGAGACCATAAGCCGCCGGTTCACAGCGAATATGGCGCGCCAAAGTCAATTAGCAATCGAAAGAGCGTTGAATAGAACATCTATAAATCCAATTATCTCGCAAACTAAGTAATAAACAATTTTTTTCTTTATTGAATCTAGCTTCTTTTTACTCTATCGTTACTATTCAGTTGGAATTTCTGTCTTCCGGTTCAGACTTTTCGAGAAAATTTGATTCATCGTACACTCAACAGTACGCCCCTAGGTACCCAAAATTCAATGTGCGTTTTCTCGCTTTAAACGAAAAGTCTGAACCCAGCGTGAAAATTTCTAGTCTCAATATGATTTTGAGCTCACTATGAACGATAATTGATCGAAATAAAATTTGTTTATTACTTAGTTTACGAAATAATTTAGTCTCTAACTTTCGCAAATTTGTCTACTATAAAGCTAATATTCGAATTCGAAAAGTGAAACTAATGGATTTAAGCAGATTTTCTGCGTGTTTATTGTTTCAATTTACAATTCCTCTCATGAACGGACACCTTCACCGTAGCAAACTTGGTGTAACCATAAGATTTGCCGCAGAAGCGACAGGTTGGTTTGAACCTCCTATCCGAGGCTGGCAACTCTGTTGCACGGAACTCTGCTTCCTGATTGCTCCCACGGTGAAGCAGGCCCTTGATTTGGTCTTGTAAACCCTTGCTGTTGGGTATAATCCTTGGCCAACCTGTTTCATCCAAGCTGCTGCTGCGAGCATGAAGCTGGATAAATCGCAAAGCGATGACAACAGCTGACGAACCGCAGTGACCTTGTTGGGTTTGACCATGGAACTCAACAGGTTTGAGCTTGATCTTCAAAGTTGCCGCAATAGAATCGGCGACTTTCTTTTTCTCGGCGTTCCCCGAGAAGAAAGTGTTGGATCCGTCGGCAATGAAGGCGTGTTGGAGTTTAGGGCGCCACATAAGCACATAGAGGTGCAAGTCCAGATTTACAACATAAATTGTGTCTGTGTCGGCCGGCTCAAATTCGTCGTCTTGGTGTAGCTTGACAGGTATCGACGATCGCTTGAATTGGGTCAAAGCCCGTAACCTGTCAATATTTTCCAAAACTTGATGCAGGTAACACCAATTGCTGCGGTCGACGGTGCCAAGACTTGCTCCGACTTTCCTCCGGACACTAATCATGGGTAGATTGTTTTCCTTTATGAACCTGTAGAGAAAATCAGGGTCGGTGTCGAAGCTCTCAGGTGGTTCCAAAGTGCATGGTTCATCTTCATAACCTAACCACCTGACATGATATCCATGAATTTGAATCCGATCATTTGGCGTTAGGCTCCAACTGGCTGATTCAATAGCACTGACGTGGTAATAACCTTTCAATTTACCATCAAGCGTCATATTAGTGGGCATTGGTCCTCGGCGTCCGGTAATAACCCAGTCTAGACCATCTGGTCGCTTTTTCAGTTGGTCCTCTAAGTCGGTCGAGGCATCGGACAACTGGGACCCAGTGCATCTTGCGACTTCAACTTCGCAAAGGAATCCGACGTCGTCGTCGCCGTTTTCAAGCTCGACTTCGGTTTCGTCATCCTCCAAGTCTGCTGGACGAGGTCTAGATGTAGTGGCGCATCCTATGTCCTCGTTGCCATAGCCACCGTCGGTCTTGGTGTCGGTATCGGTGTTGGTGTTGGTGTTGGTGTTGGTGTTGGTGTTGGTGTTGGTGTTGGTGTTGGTGTTGGTGTTGGTGTTGGTGTTGGTGGTGTCGATGTCGGTGTCGGTGTCGGTGTTGGTGTTGGTTTTGGTGTTGGTGTTGGTGTTGTTGCTGCTGGTCCTCCTCGTCATCTGCTGCTGCTGTTGTTGTTGCTCCTCTTCCAACAGTCGAATGGTCCTCCTGTTGGCCCTCGTGACCATGTTGCTGCCACCTCTGGTGCGAACCATGTTGCTGGTTGTTGCCACTTGTTGCTTCCGCTGCTGTTGCTGCTGGCCTCCTCCTTTCCTTTCTATAATTTTAATAATTATTTAAATTTCAAATCTATTTAATTTGTTTTAATATATTAGTGGTCAGTTCGGGGAGATGCGTTCGGATTGAAGTTCAGTTCTAATATGAGCGCGTTTTCCGAAAGGTATGTAGCGATACGTTGCCGCATCCTCTAGGGTTTCACGTGTTGCACGCCAGCTACGTAATATTATGCGACAATTTTCTCTTCCCCCTTCATTCTGCTTTGCCCCCTCTTTTTCCCCTTCGCACATTCGCCCATCGCACAATGTGCGAAGTGCGAAAGTCCAATCGCACATCAGTTTCGCTGTGCGATCACCGGCAGATGTGCGAAGTGTGACCGCCCCACAACTCTATCGTGGTCCGCTTCAAGTATTGTGTCAACTCAGTTAGATTCACTATCAATCATTCACTAATCAAACAGTATGATAATCGGCCATCATCATCATCATGACTATTAGCCGGCAAAGCATGGAAGTTCTACTGGATTCAGTAATTCGTTTATTGATACTGGAATCAAATGTGATCTAAATATTTTATGATATATACAAATATAATTGTACGTCAGTAAGGGATCAAGGTATTTTGTTATGGTTATGAAACTTAGGAATCTTAGGTAACACCAACAAGTCAACATGGCCACTAATAACAACTACAATAATAGACAGAATAGTAATAGTAACCGATTTCAAGCTGTAAATATGCAAACTGGTGTTGACATTTTACAAGGAGTAAATCAAAGAGTTAATCGTGCCGAGGAGATAGCACGAGAATCAGAGGTGATAGCTACTGAAACTTTGGGTGAGCTGGCTAATCAAAGAGAAACTCTAGGTAGAACTAGAGATAGATTGACTGACGCAAATCGAGAGTTGGATACCACGAACAAAAATCTCAAGTATATGTACCTCAGGGTGGCGACGAACAAACTTTTACTGAGTCTTATAATTCTAATGGAATTAGTCATCATTGGATCGCAATTATATCTCAAGTTTTTCAAATAAAATCTTTCCACATTCCATTTCATTGTTGTTCTTGACAACCACTTGAAAAAAATCTCTGATTATTGGTGGTAGTTCATTGATACGTTTGCCGATATAAATAACAGCATCCTTGGCGAGTGGTTTCTTTTTTCTAGTTTCTTCCATCTTGATTAGTCCCAACTCCTCACCTAGTAACTGTGCACACTCGTACCTTGTATCGCCAAGGTTGGAGTTTCCAGTTGAGATCAATTGATTGAAAGCCGAGTTGACTTGTTCCGGATCGTATGGTTTCTTAGAGATAGATTTAACGAAGTCTTGATAAACTTCTCTCGAATCCGAGATAGCATTGGTCAAGTCAACGTAGCCATTAAACCCATCGCTATCGTCACCTGCTCCGCTGTCGCTGTTGTAAACGATCTCACCTTCCTCACAATCATCCCTGTGTTCATCAGAATCCTCGTTATCCTCGAAATCGATCTCATCAACTAGAATATTGAACTGCTCGGTCATAGCCTCCATACGACTGAGCTCGCTTAGTGAGAAGTTGTTTTCTAAAAGATCGAGAGTGAATTCGCGTTTGACATTGACAAATGTTGATGCTATTAAATCCACAATTTTCTGGCCGTGCAACTCATTACCTTCAGAGGTCACCTCTGTAAGATTTTGATTTAAGAATGCCGGTGATTTTGAAATAGCCTCGCATAATATCGTAAAACCATCATTGCCTAATAGGACATCATCTAGTCTTAGCTGGCGTAAATTTCTAGCTCGTAACAAGACTTTAGCGAGTACTTGCGAACCCTCAGTCTTGATTGTGTTATCACTAAAATCGATATCTCTGATAGTTTCAATGTTCGCTTCTAGAGCATCAGCGATTTTTGTAAATCCTGGAACATTAATACCGTTTTGAGGTATCTTTAGCACCTCGATAGTGTTCAATTCACTCAAGGCTCTTGATAGATTTGTGGCACCTTTGTCTTCCAATCTATTTCTACCACAAATCAAATCGCGAAGTTTTTTCAATTTTGGGAAGTGGGCAAAAATTGATGTACTACCCTCCGGTCCAAGGCCACAATTATTAAAATACAGTTTCTCTAGTGTCTCGGCGGAAGGCGATTCAAGAAACTCGATGACCGAGGGTGCACCAATGGGGCCGATGGCGTTGTCACTCAGATCTAGTAGTGTTAATTGAGCTCCACTATCCATGATACCTCTTAGTAGGTGGCTCAGCGCCACTGGAACTTCTTCGCGTCCCCGGGATGTAAAGAGATCTTTGAAGTGTGCTTCTCTCAATTTTGGTTGCTTAGCCAACTCCAAGCCAACTCTCTCGGCAGCCTCAATGCCAAATGTGTTTCCTTGCAAGATTAGAATTTCGACATCTTGGTCGATCAATTCTTTGCATATAGCCTCAGCATCGGCGCTTGTGTCCAGACGAAGTCCCTGACCATCGAACGAAATTGTTTTTGGAGAATCTTCGGCCATGTTTACTAGTTTTGTAGATATTTGATAACTAATAAGACAACTGTTTTCATGAAGGCAACAATAACAATAATATATCTATATATAAATATATATAGATATATATATATTAGTTTGAATAGTTATAGCGATCAATAAATTGCAAGGGATAGGGTTGGTTGATAGAGTATCTCGTATAGTAATTGGTGAACATTAGACAACGTGTTTTGAACGAATCTCACACGCTCAAATCCACACGCATGATACTGTTCGTTCCTGCCGCAGAAAAATATGCAAACACAGACTGCAGAGCGCCAGTGGTTCGGCACAAGGCTGTTGCAATGTGAGTCACTTTATAAGAGGTTCTCTGATATTTTTGCGATAGCAACGGTGGAAAAATTTCGCGCTCTCATCGTGTCGTTGTTGAATTTTTTTTACATTGTTTACTTATGCAAATCCGCACAACCACGTAGCAGCCAATTAGGCTACCTTTCCAACTTAAAAGATCATAACATTTATTTGGAAATCAAGAATCAATTATCATCTTGATAACTAGACAGACAAATAATGGATAAGCGACGTTTACAGCAACAACAACAAGATGAACACAAAATGTCCGATGGCGATGATGACAATGAAGACAGCACCTCTTCATCGTCGGCATCCTCATCGGATATTGACGAGGAGGAAAGTGAGAGAAGGAAAACAATTATACTGGGTGATTTAACTGAATTAGAGAAACAATTTTCTCATTTAAGAGAACAGTTATATCAGGCAAGAAGAGATAGAGTTATTAGTAAGTTGGAAGAAGTAAAGGCCGGTAAGGCGCCGGAGTATTTACAACCACTTGAGGATTTGCAAGATCAAATGCGAATTAGAACTGAGGTTGCAGGTATATTGAAAGAACTGAGACTCAAAAATATTAGATGCCAATATGATGCTGAACAGTATGCTGCCACACAAAACTTTGACATGGAGAAACGGGCAATAATTGATAATATAAGATTCGATATTGAAGAGAAACTAAGGCATTTAGATGAGGATAGAAATGCACTTGATTATACTGAGACACCAGCCGAGCACTTTGGCGTAACCAGAGATCACCTGTTTCTACCTGATCGGAGGCGGAAACCTGTTTCCATTAGTGGGCCATATATTATTTATATGTTGCGCGAGCAAGAGATTATGGAAGACCATGCACTAATTAGGAAGGCAATACAGATAGCTTTAGCAAGAGATTGCGCGTAGATTTCAATTCTAAGACGGAATCTAATCAACTTTCACTTTGTCCATATGAATCAACCAAACATTGACTTACGTAATCGTCTTCGTCATAATCGTAATGGTTGTTATGGATACAATGGGATCACCACTATGCGTCACCACCAACCACTGGTCCTGCAGGACAAACGAGCCTGCCATCGTAAGAGGGAATCCAATTCGATCACATAAATGCCGTCAGGATGGAACACCGATCACATGTGTATATCTAAAAGCATTGGCCGAGGCTCTGAAGTTTCGCTGAGAAAATTGTCGCTTTCAATGGCACTCGAAATACAGCCAGACATTCACACAATTTAATCTTTCAAACAGAAGTAATGTGGATCGCTAGCTAGTAGTGAAATGGAACGTCAATCAATTTAGCTGACTTTAGCAAAACACTCTGCCTCTTCATGGTCGTAGATGACTCGCATAGATTCTATACTGCGTGCCAGTCGTCGCCACTGTCGCAGCCTCTAACATCGAGGTTAGAATTGTCTTCAAATTTACCCGAAGTTTATCCGCCGCGAAGAGAGTAGATAAATTAGCTGACTTTAGCAAATCTATACGCAGCTGACGGGCTAGCTGGTGTCTCAGTCATAATCTCAGTCTCATTTTCTCTTCCTCTCGAGCTCACCACTTCTGACTCTCTTTCAATGTCATGGGAGATCTGAAGTCGACTGGTCCTCTTTAGTCAATCGGTCGGCCTCCCCCTCCCCCTCTTGACACCATCACTGAGATCGTGCGACACGTAAGCGCCATGAAGGGGTTAAGTCATCGATAGTGGGGGTGGCAAAAAACTAGGTCCGCCCGTTAATAGCAGGATATAGAAAGGAGCTGAGGTTTTGCTTCGAGAGCTTCGTTGATAGTTTACGTGCAACTAATGCGACGTAAATTTACGGTATATTCTGTATATCGATACCGTTTTTGTGTACCGTTTTCTTTCTATTATACACTACCTTTCTTCCACCATCAGGGGAAGAAGTGTAGCCATGAAACAACTTGGTATCCTATTGGTACTTGTACTGGGTTGTGCCTTAGCAATAGCCCCATTAAGCCAAGCCTATTACTTTGAAGATGAGCCGACAATAGAATCAGTTAATTCCGGCGAATCCAACGGAAGTGAGTCCAATGGTGAGATAAGCTCTGGTGTGGAGCCGGTCAATATTGGCGGCGATTCAGCCTCACCACTTCGGCCACCGACAACGTCACCCTCGCCGATAGTAGGGGAAGAAGGTAGCGAGAATGAGGGAAAATTCGACACTGAGAAGAGGAACTTGGGCATGCCATCGATATTAGGAGGCAATCGTCAATCCAACGATCAACAGCAGCAGCAATCGATGCAGCAGCAGATGGAGCAACAAGTGTCAATTTCCTCGCCGATCAATGATCCGATGAATCCACCTGCTACTCAATCTGAAGTTACTATCCAACAGCAACAACAACCACTTGTTGCGCCACCAAACAGCGAGCAGCAGCAGACACAAGATGGAAATACTGCCAGAGGAATGTTATCAGATATTATGGGCGCCATAAAGCCTCAAGATGCTCAAATCGAGCAAATTCAAGCTTCGCAACAAGAGATGCAACAGCAACAACAACAACGACAATCAGCCTCTCAGGTGCCGACAGAAAATTTGCCTGTCATCTATGAGAAGGACCGTCAAGTTGGACCTCAACCTGCGCAATCGTCAGGGTCTGATCAGCAAGTAGCTGCGCAACAGCCAGCCCAACAGCAGCAACAATCTCCAATTGTGCAGCAACAGCAACAACAGCAACCACCTCAGCAAGGTGTCCCGATTGGCTTACCACAAGGCCAACAATCGCCACCAACACTGCCGCAATCCCCGGCCCCAGGAAACCCGCTAACCGCTCCATCTCTCGGCCAGCCTATAGACCCAAACAAACCAGGCTCGACTGCCAGAACCTTTGATAGTTGGACCAACTGTGTTGGCGCCTCGTCGGGCAAGTATGGTACCTGTAAGAATGACGTCGAGTGTGGCAAGAGCAAGGGTAGATCCGATGGCTCTTGCATGGGCGGCTTTGGTGTTTGTTGCGTCATGGCACTCACCTGTGGCGACAAAAGCATCGAAAACAACACCTTCTTTGCCAATCCGGATTTTCCGGAGGCCTCGTGGGAGGCTAGATTGTGCGAGGTGGAGATCAAGAAGAAGCACAAGAACATTCTTCAAATCATGATTGAGTTTGAAGAATTTGAACTAGCTCCACCAAATCACGAGGGCGAGTGTATCACCGACGTGTTCCAAGTTAAGATGGGCTCCAATCGTCCGTCGCCCTACTCGTTGCTTCGTATTTGTGGTCAGAATACTGGCCAACACATGTATTTAGATGTGTCACAAATCGAGGAGCCATTAGTGTTGTCACTGGCCACTTCCGGTGGCGGTTATCCGCGTCGTTGGTCAATTCGTATAGTGCAAATGGACGAAAAGAATCACCTTATGGCTCCGCCTGGTTGTTTACAATACTACACTGATACCGTTGGCCACTTTAGAAGTTTCAACTTGGGTAAAAATCTAAGGAATCTCTACTATGCCATTTGTTTCCGCATTGACAACGGCTACTCAGGTATCCGGTTCACCTCGAACTTCTTTGGCATGAATGGACCCCAATGTCGTCGTCGTATGCCCGGTCCCCCGGGCATTGGTGGCCCCGGTGGCCACCATAGACCTCACAATGGTTCAATCATTGAGGCTCATCCGCATCACCTCGTGATACCACCACCTGGTTACGCTCCACCACCTCCAAGACCAAAGATGTACCCACACCAGCAGCTTCCGCCCCAGCAATACCCATACCAACACCAGCCTCAGCAACAGAGTTATTCGTATCCAATTCAAGTCCTAGAGCCACAAGCTTACCAGGGACTTCCGCCAATGGCTGACCAACATCACCAGCAACATAGGTACAAGCGTATGGCCTACGCCGAGCCCAATGAGCGTGTCGCTAGGACCCACCACGATTTTCATCACAACAAGCACCATGAGAAGGAGAAATTTGAGGAGAAAGAGTTCAAGCATGAGCATCACGAGCACCACGAGCCACATCATCAACAACCCTACCCAATGCCACCACCGCAACCATACGGAGGCGGCGGCGGTTATGGGCAACAGGCTAGTTATGGTCCACCAGGACCACCACCACCATACTACCAAGGCCACCAACCCTACGGCAGTTACCCACAACACTATGAGCATCATAAGCAACATCCATACCAACATCATGAGAGCAAGAAGGAGGAGATGAAGGAGAGCAAGTGGGGATGGACTGGAGTGGATCCATTTGGATGGAACAAGAAGGATTCCAAAATGGAGTTTAAGCACGAGAAGATGGAGGATAAGTTTGAGCACAAGCATGGCTACGACAGACCCTACCCCCAGCACTACCAATCAGGCTACGGTGGATACCAGCACCAAGGCGGATATGGACCACAGCCATACGGTTATGAGGGTGGCTATGGGCCACAATACCACCACAAGGAGATCGATAAGTTCGGCAAGAAGTACGAGCATCTAGAGTACAAGCATGAGAAGAACCACAAGGGAAAGGAGAGCAAGGATGAGAAGGAGGCTTCCAAGTGGTGGCCATCAATGTGGGGCAAGAAGGAAGAGAAGAAGGACAAAAAGGAGAAGTACTTCCAGCATCACGAGGCTCTGTTTCCAATGATGCATATTCCGGAGATGCCACATTGCGAGCCAAGGTTTTGTGGAGCCCACGATGTGATTACCTTCCCACCAAGTGGTGATTCGATTGCCGAAATGTGTGGTAATCGTTTTAATCGCGGCCGTGGTCCAAAGATAATCTCGGGCAGTCCTCTGGTTGTTTATGTCTCTAATCGTGGAGCTAGTCGCGGCTCTGGCTTTGATATGAACTACGAACAGGTGTTCTATATTCCAAAACCATATAAATGATTTCGAAACTACTTTCGAAATGATGATGATGACACGAGTACGATACTAATAATTTTAGTACGTCTTAGCTAATAGCAGCGATAACATTGACTGTGATGACTACGATGATGTGACTAAGATGATGTTTTGGAATAATAGCAACAACATAGTCTGGTAATCACGACCACGAGAACAATTAGAACTACTGTTACAATACTAACCAGTGACCAGGAAAACTACATCAACAACAAAACCCCCCGATTAGGCTTCAAATTTACCTTTGGGTTAAATACCCATTTAGATGAATGTTACAAGTGAACATGAAATTTCATTGGCTTTCTTACGCTAATATTATGAGTGTTCCTATTGACGATGGTCTAATACAGGTGGTCGAATTCAATGTGAGATTCTTTGTGTCAGTTT